>JAAGEH010000380.1:796514-887437 GCA_011751065.1 Lasiurus cinereus
TCTTCTTCTTCTTCTTCTTCTTCTTCTTCTTCTTCTTCTTCTTCTTCCTCTTATTCTTCCTTTACAGCAGACCCTTTAGCATTTTTTGCATTGCTGGTTTGGTGTTAATAAAATCCTAGTCCTTTTTTTGTCTGTGAAGCTCCTGATTTCACCTTCAATTTGTATATATATTATTGATTTTTTACAGAGAGGAAGGGAGAGGGATAGAAAGTCAGAAACATCGATGAGAGAGAGACATTGATCAGCTGCCTCCTGCATGCCCCACACCGGAGATGTGCCTGCAACCAAGGCACATGCCCCCAACCGGAATCGAATCTGGGACCCCTCAGTCCGCAGGCCGATGCTCTATCCACGGAGCCAAATCGGTCTCGGCTCACCTTCAATTTTGATTGATCGTCTTGCTGAGTACAGAATTCTTGGATTCAGACCCTTCCTCTGCCTGACTTTATGTATTTCATTCCATTCCCTTCTGGCCTGATGAGTTTCTGTGGAGAACTCAGTTACTAGTCTGGCTGCTTTTAAGATTCTTACTTTGTCGTTGGTATTTGCCAATTTAATTATAATGTGCCTTGGTGTTTGTCCTTTCGGATTCATTTTGCTAGGGACTCTGTGTGCTTTTTGGATTTGTGTAGGTTTTTTCATCCCTATATCAGGGAAGTTTTCTGTCATTATTTCTTCAAACAGGTTTTCTATTCCTGCTAAGTTTCCTTTCCTCTTGAACCTTATTATTCAGATGTTGTTTTGTTTCATGTTGTCCCAAAGTTCTGTGAGGCTCTCCTCCTGCTTTTTAATTTTTTTCCCCTAGAAACTGTTCTACTTGGGTATTTTTCCTACCTTGTCTTCTAGGTCACTGATGCAGTCCTCTGGTTCTTCTATTCTACCTTTGATGTTTTCTGTTGAGTTCTTTACCGCAGCAATGTCAGTTTTCATTTCTTCTTGATTCTTCTTCATTTCCTCTTGGTTTTTACTCATATTCTCAAATTTGTCTTCTATTCTTTTCATCCACCTTATGACCATTTCTCTGAATTTTTTCTCTGACAGGTTGCTTGCCTCTATTTTGTTTACTTCCTTTTCTGTTGATGCCTGATTTTCTTTTGTATGCGGGCTGGTATTTTTGTTTGTTTGTTTGTGTGTTTTTTTATCTCCTCATGATCTCTCTTCTCTGTGTCTGGTTATATAGTTCTCTCTCTCCTGCATTGATTTAAAGGCACAAAATACAGCACAACCAGGTACAATGCACAAAGCCCTGAACAGAAATGTATTTATGATATAAATAACCTCAAAAAAAGGTAACCACCAAAGAAAGGCAAATTAAAGTATTGGAGAGAAAGAAGAAGAGAGAAAGAAAAGTGCAGTGCAAAAATGAAATTGGAAAAAGAAAGAAAGACAGAGAATAAGAAAGAAGAGGGGAACAAACTATATATATGGGGAGAAAACTTCAATAGAACAGCCACTAATCCCAACAAATGCCAGCAACAAATACCTAATGAATGCAAACTGCAAAAAACAATGAATGTCAATTGAGGCAAGGGAAAATGGAAGCAGCAAACAAACAAAAGCAAAACAAAAAACAAAAAGAATAAGCAAAACGATCTCACAAACAAGCATAAAAAAATTCAATATAATCAAAAATCAGGCAAACAACAACAAAAGGACAGAGAGAAAAAGAATTTTTTTGGATAGTGAAGAAAGAAAAGAAAGATGTGTATATGGACTGGAGCAGAGGATTGGAAATTAGATATATAAGTAGGGTGAAATTTTAACAGGGGTTAAAAGAAGGAATAGGGAAAATATAAAGCAGGAATAGGGTAAGAGAAACAACAAAAGGGGAAAAGTGAGGAAGAGAGTGTTGGCATAAAGGTAAAGTTGAAATAGAGTAAAATGATGCTAAAGGAAAGATGAAAATACATTGTAGAACACTAATCCTAAAGTAAAATAAAGAGAAAATAAAATGATACTTTTTTAATGTTTTTATTTTATTTTATTTTTGATTTAATAACTCTTTATTTTTCAGATTATTACAATTGTTCCTCCATTCCCCACCCCCCCAGAGCTCCTCTCCATCTGGCTCCCACTCCTCCCTCTGCCCTTACCTCCCCCCAATTGTCATCATCCATCCATAGGTGTATGATTTTTGTCCAGTCTCTCCCTGCACCCCTCTTACCCCTCTCCCCCTGATAATTGTCATTCCACTCCCTTTCTATGCCCCTGATTGTATTATATTCACCAGTTTATTCTTTTCATCAGATTTTTAATTTGCTTTGTTTTTAGTTTCACTTATTTATATTTATGTATTTGTTGTTCCTAATTTTTCTTTACCTTCTTCTTCATCTTTTTAAAGAGTACCTTTCAGCATTTCATATAATACTGGTTTGGTGTTGATGAACTCCTTTAGTTGTTTTCTTATCTGTGAAGCTCTTTCTCTGACCTTCATTTCTGAATGACAGCTTTGCTGGGTAGAGCACGCTTGGTTGTAGGTTCTTGCTTTTCATTACTTTGAATATTTGTTGCCATTCCTGTCTGGCCTGCATATTTCTGTTGAGAAATCAGCCAACAATTGTATGGATGTTCCCTTGTAGGTAACTGTTTTTCTCTTGCTGCTTTTAATATTCTCTCTTTGTCTTTTGCCCTTGGCATTTTAATTATGATGTGTCTTGGTATGATTCTATTTGGATTCCTTTTGATTGGGGTCCTGGATTTGTAAGTCTATTTCTTTCACCAGATGGGGGGAGTTTTTAGTCGTTATTTCTTCAAATAGGTTTTCAGTATCTTGTTCTCTCTCTTCTTCTGGCACCCTCATAATTTGGATGTTGGTATGCTTGAAGTTATCCCAGATGCTCCTTATACTATTTTCATATTTCTGAATTCTTTTTTCTTTTTGCTTTTCCGGTTGGATGTTTTTTGCTTCTTTGTTGAAATTTTTACTTGATTCTTGGGGTTGGATCTCTGTATATTATTCTTTATTTCAGTCAGTGTATGCTTAAATTCTAGTTGGTCCTTTTTCATACCCTTGAGGGTCTCACTAAATTTATTGGCAGTTTCTAGAAGATTCTTGAAAAATCTTATAATCGTGGTTTTGAACTTTATATCCAGTTGTTTGCTTTCCTCCATTTCTGTCATTTGTGACCTGTTTCTTTTTCTCCTCATCTTTGACTGCTTCCCTGTGTTGATAGAGTGGCTTTGTGTGCTAGGTGATCTATACAGCCCAGTGGCTCAGCCTCCCCAAATACCTGTGGTGAACACCCTTGGTGAACTCCTTTGTGGGCTCTGTGCACAGGGTTGTTGTACTTAAGCCTCAAGTTTTGTTGAGAGGAATTGACCTCCAGGCCAATTAGCTGTGAAGATTACCTGTGTCAATGATGGGAGAACTTCTGTGCTGGAGACACACTTATGGGGCCAGACTTGCTTCAGTGGGACTTCGGTGCTCTCTGAGTTTGCTCCTTGAGTGTGTCTCTATGGATCTGAGGAGTTGTAATCTAAATGGTCTTACTCTGACCACTGGTTACACTGGCTCTTGGATCTCCAAGGTGTTGCAAATTTACCCTCTGCCTGAGGCCACCCAGCAGGAGCTACAGAGAGATCTGCAGATTCCTCTTCTTTGTTTGGGGTTTGGAGGTGCACAGATGAGGCCCAGCTGAGAAGCAATGCAGGTTGCTGTGGGGCCTTGGGCCTTCTTTTGGATGTTCTGGCACTCTCTGACTCAGCTGCAGTTTGTTAGGTAATTTTAGATTGCAAAGGGCCAGGCCATTCATATGCAAAAGCCTCTGTGCACAGCTTGGGTGGGGTGGGGTCTCACGTAATCAACAGGGTGTAGGAAAGAGCTATGGCTGATCCTCAGCCCTGCCCTAAGAGGTCCCCAGTTCTCAGTGTCCTGTGGTAATCGCTGCAAGCACCTCTAAGAAAAAGTTGCCCTCAAGTTCTGCCCACTGCTGGACAATGCAGTTTCTCCCTGTATGAGTCTGAGTTCCCAGAGTCTCATCTGGAACTGGAGTTCAGAGCAGTAGGGAGCTTGTGTCTCTCTCCCGATCGAAAAAGACAGCCATGTGCTCAGTTGCCAGCCCTTTCCGCAGGTGCATTTCCGTACCTCTGCACTTTATTTCCGAAGCTCCTTTGAGTCTCGGTGTGCTTTTCTCTTCACTTCTAGTTGTAGAATTTCCATTCAGCCAGCTTTCCTGTGGTTCTAGATGATATCTGTTTTGTCTTTTAGTTGTAGTTTTGAAGTGGTTGTGCAAGGTGGCAGTTTCAAGTGTTTACCTATGCCGCCATATTGGTTTTTCCCCTGACTATATAAATTTTAAATATTTTTTAAAACAAAAAGGGCTTTAAAATGCAGTAAGAAATAAGGCCATTTTTGTCCTCCACTGTCTTCATTTACTACTGTAGGCAGCAGATGCTACAGCACATCTTGGTTCAACAAAGATACCGGATCACTGAAAGTTTCTTCACTGCAGGAGCCCCTAGACTCTAGGGCCTTAGAGCAGTAATTCTCAATCTTCCTACAGCAACGAAAATAATTTTATGGTTGGGGGTCACCACAACATGAGGAACTGCATTAAAGGGACGTGGCATTAGGAAGGTTGAGAACCACTGGCCTAGAGGAAGGGTAAGTGTTAGAGGGTAACTCCCAGTGTCTCTTCATGTTCACCCCAGGAGAAATCCATCTTGCAGCCCAGTATTCCCAGACACTTCTAACATAGATGCTATATAGACTTGGACCAGACACATCTAACACAGTCACTGTCCTGTCACACTAGCCGACATGGCTCAAGATCCCAGAGGGACCCCACTGTTATGTCTGCTCACCAGCACTACCTCCAATGGCCCCTGAGCCTTTGCTTGAAGTTGGGCTTCTGAGGAGTGTGAAGCCTGCTTTGACAGGTGGATAGGTACTAAGTTGTTGGAAGCAGAAAGATCCTTGAAGTACTAGTACTAGTACTCTCCTCCCTTCTCTTCATATTCTTTCCTGGTGATCCAGACGGCATCATCATCAAGGCCCAGTCTCAGCACCATACCAGGCGTCCAGCACAGGATTAGAGGCAAACTGAACCTGGAAAGAATACTGAAAGAGTCTCATCACCAACAGTTCCTTCTCCATTCTAACTTTCAGCCCAGGATACATCAAGTTCTCACCAGAGAAAAAACATTCTGAACCAGCGCCTCCTGAACATCCTTTGGGTACCTGTACAGAATGTACTGAAGGGTCTCTGCTATCCCAGCCTGCTCCTCGCCTAGAAGAGATGGCTGGAAGATAATTTCTGGGGCTCGAATTCTTTCTGTCTCAAGAAACAGCTGGTGATATGCTGCCAAGTTTTCTGAGACTGGCTTCTCCACTTCTGGCATTTCCTCTGAAAACAAGGGTTCAAAATCATTGATGTTTTCCACGTCTTCCAGGGATGGATTGAGCGGCTCTAGGTCAGGGTGTGGGAACCTCTATTACGTCCCGTGTGGTTCATTGTTCCCATTCAAGGTTCGGGTTCTGGAGAAGGCTGCACACAAATTAAGAAACTAGAAAAGTATTAATTTGGGAATACTGGGGGGCCAGGCGGGAGCCCACCTCTTGTGGGAAGACAACCCAATGCTCTGGCCTTGCTATCCCTTTTATTGAGACTATGGGATATACCCATAGCCTTTAGGCAGGAAATTCCAATAACAGAAATTTACATAAGACAAACAGGTGGAGGCTGCTTCAGCTAACAATGTTTCAACTAAACAGTGAGTGGTCAGAGCAATTAAGGTTGTTGACCAGCCTTCCTGGTTTCCTGTCCACATCTTTCTATTCGTGAGACAATGTTCAGTTTCCAGCATCAGGGTTCTCAAGCTTACTGTCCACCACATCTACCTCAAGGGTGACTTCGGATTGAATGATGTTCTGCTTAGCTTGTTCCACCACCGAACTGAGCTTGTGTATGTAGGATTGCAGCTCTTCTGGGGAGTCCATGTTTAGCTCAATCAGAGCTTTGTGAAGCTGATCCATCTGGCCATCCTCTAGCAGTTCCTGTACGTATTGCAGTCTGTCCAGCCACTCCTGATCAAGCTGCAGCTTCTCCTCCCGCCGCTGGGCATTGAAGCTGCTGCAGCTGCTACCTTTCCTGATTCTCCTCAGCGGTCAGGGTGCTGCCGAGGAGTTTACTGGAAAACGGGTACTGCATCTTGTGCACATTGTTTTGTAATAGTCAGGGCACTGCCATTTCTGCATTTCCCCACATAATCCTCAGCGATATAGCTGTGCTCATGCAGGATATCCTCCGTTCGACTGAGTGTGATAACTGCCAGGTGCCTAGGATAATTCAGCTGCAAGGGATGCTGGAGGTAGCCAGCTGCTTGGCTTCCTCCCAAATTGATGCCTTTGCAAATTTTAGCATCTAACCTTCCTTCTAAGATGGGTAAAATATGTGTACACTGATATGCAGATGAAATGATGAGCCCACTGGAAATTAAGTTCTTTGTCTTGTGGTACTGCTGAACAGGCTGTCTATTCCATAGGCAATCTTGGAAATCCCGTAGCACTAAAAAAGGAGCGCAGACATCCTTTGTCCTGAATAGAGTGGGTTGCACACATCTCCTGTCAAAACTATGGGATGATCAACATAGCCCTGTGAGGAGACAGGGCACAGGTGCTGGAAGCAGTAGTGGAAACAGCAGCTTCTGCAGCTCCTGGTTGACTGGCAAGTTTTAGGCAAAGGGCTAGCGCAGCATCCAGTGCAGCGCAGCAGCTCCAGGCTGCCCAGCGCATTGCCAGTGCCCACCTGCCTGCGAACCGCACGCGGCATGGAACTGGAGGCACGGCTCCCGGCCCAGGGCCAGCTTAGCCCGCAAGGTCCTGAAACGACTCGTTGTCCAGCACTAGGGCCACGGGGCGGGCCTCCAGCACTGGAGCTGGTGCGTTTCTTTAAGCATCTGAGTTTAAGGTGAGTTTTTCCCCTTTTAGTTTAAAATTACTAGTCTAGGCAGTTCTGTCCATTACCTACTTGCTATACTAACCAGCAGTGCATAGTGCTCAGTTACTCTGTGAGTTGTACGAATCTTTTATTAGTACTTTTGAAAATTAATTCAACTACTGGTTATTGAACGTCTGCTCAGATAAGGCCACACACTAGGTATTGGAGCAGAGGAGAATCTCATCTTCTCACCACAAAGAAGTCATTGTACTGAAGTCTGTGCCAATCTCTGCCCATTGGAAGAGTTTACAATCTGTTTGTTCTGATTTATAAATTATTAATTCACAGATACACCCTGGAAACACAGTCTACCTCATAGGAAGACAATGGTAGTAAATAAAAGTCATAGTAACTCAAATAGCGTCTGTCAAAATTGAAATGTTCTGTACACATTTCTTAAGGCACATGGTGGGGCACTTGAGATATTAGGAGCCAGACTCTGCTTTTCTGTAAAAACCTCCATCTCTGTGATCCTCTGCTAAATTTCATAACAACACAGGTCAGTGTCTTGATTTCAGGGCACTTTTGCCTTACAAAACTGTCCTGCCTCAGTTAAGGCACAAGTTTACAGCTGTGTTACATATTCAAATTCTACACCAGACCATTGTTTTCCAGGGCACTGGCGAACCCATTGCCTTCACATCACACTGAGCTTGGTCCACTGAAACTAACAATGTTTGTATTTACTACATAGCATTATTGCTAGTATTTTAATATGTATTTCTTCAGGTTTTCTTAGGAAAGAGCCAACATATTGACAATCAACCTTACATGGATATGTCTTGAATAAACTCATATTAAAAAAATACATTTTCTTGATTTCAGAGAGGAAGGGAGAGAGAGAGAGAAATATCAATGGTGAGAGAGAATCATTGATCGGCTGCCTCCTGCACGCCCTGACTGAGCCCACAACACAGACATTTGTCCTGACCGGGAATGGAACTATAACCTCCTGGTTCATAGATCAAGGTTCAACCACTGAGTAACATTTGTCTAACTAGAGACATTTAATGTATAATTGTGTTTAATGGGGGCAGTTTCAGTTTTGCAAGATGAAAAAATGGATAGAGGTGATTGGTAGCACAACAGCATGAATGTACATGATACCTTTGAACACTTAAAAGTGGTAAATTTTATGTTATGTGTAGTTTACCACAAGTTTTAAAAAGATAATGGGACATGTGCATAGGCCCAGGAAGAGACCATTTGGCTTGAGTGAAGGACTTCATTAGGGAAGCAATAAAGGCGAGTTTGGCAGTGTGGACTGGGACCAGATGCCAAAGCCTTGGATGACAGAACAGACTGTTGGACTGTAGGTGACAAGCACAGTTAGGCCCTTTTCCCTGACAGGAGCAGATGAGGAGAGTTAGCCAGCACCAGGATTGTGTGTGAGGTCTGTCCGAAGGCCAGTGAGGCTAGAGGTTCAGGTGTGCCCATGAGGTCTGGGAGGGAAGGGGTGAAGCTGGGAGGAGTGGAGGTAGGGAGACTGGGCGGCACTGAAGGAGTGAGGAGATCTAAGTGAGTGGCAACAGTGAAGTCGAGTGGATCGAGAGCTCTTGGCCTTTGGGGGACATTGGCATTTGAGGAATGTGCCTATGGTGCAGTGCTGTTGAGAGAAGTTGACATGGCCCAGAGAAGGCCTTTGCCTTCCCAGAGGGCCTTGTGTACGTAATCACAAGGGATGGAGCAGTTCTCAGGCTTTTTCTCAGCCTCTGACATGAGTTGCAATTTTCACAGGTGGAATGTCTCCATCAGAAAGATGCTGATGGTGGCAGTGTCAAACCTTTCAGGGTGAGCCAGGCGGGGACACACCACTGATCAGACAGTGTCCCCAGCACTTGGCCAGGACTGGTCTTACTGTCCAGCCTCCAGAGGGGGCTATGGAGGTAGCTCTGGGGCCCTTGGAGATGATGGCCGCTAAAGGACTGAGAAACCAGGAGGGTCACCTCCTGGCTCCCATGCCCCCAGTCCCTGGCAACCACCCTGACACCTTCAGTCTCTGCGAACTTGACTCTTCCAGGTGCTGCATATCTGAGTTAGGGAATAAAAGGAGTTCCCTGAAACTCTCCAGGCTTAATTCTGTCTCTTAGAGGCTCAGCTTTTCTCAATGACTTAGAAAATAGAACTATTTGTTCCTTTGAGGGTTGAAAGAAAGCAGCCTGTGTCTCCATGTCTCTCTGGTCAGGAACTCCCTGAACAGGGCACGTTCTGAGCATAGAGGAGCCTCTGGGCTGCGTCGGAGGGAGCGAGCTGGGCTGTGACGTTCGCTTGTGACATGACCCATGAGGGCAAGCAGAGGTCATAAGACACTTACTCTCTGTGATGTCGGGGAGATCATCCGACACATCGTAGGGACAGGAAGAATCAGAGTCTTCCAGAAATGATGGGACATGAGGTGGGTGAGGAAACAAGAAAACCCAAGAGCGTCCTTCGTGGCCATGGTAGGTGACAGAAGAGGGTGGCTGTAGACTTCAGCAAGAAAGCACAGTTCTGGGCTAGGGTGTGGGAAGTAAGAGAGTCTTTGAGAGAGACATGGGGGTCTGGCCCCATGAAAGGAGGAACCATGAGGCTGCCTGGCTGGCACCGAGTTCCAGAAGGTCCTCACATGGCACACAGGGTGGGCCACTCTCAGCTTAGGCTGTCAACCTGCCTAGCACACCTCACTGCTCCTCCTCTGCCTAGTGAGGGTCTATTCTTCCTGCCAGCTGCTCCAGGCTTTGGAGGAATGTCTTCACCCCAGCCACCCAAGGCAGAGTGAAACGTTCCTTCCTTTGTTCTGTGGATACAGACCCTAAAGACACTTGGCGCTGAGTGGAAGGGAGGGCAGGCTCTGGGCTCTCACAAACTGCCACTTAACCACAGGTCTCTGGTAGGCTCCATAGAGCACTCCCTGATCTCCCTCCCAAGTTCAGAACAAAATGAGAAATAGGACACAGGACAGACAGATGGGAATGAAATGCCAGCTTTATAGAGGCAGGATAAAGTGGGTTTGATACCTCTTTCCAAAATTGATGGATTATCTGCCTGCTGGTTGACTAATGGCCTCTTCTGCAGAGGCACGGCCTGCCCAGTCAGCAGATCTCACAGCCCAGAGCAGGCCAGAACCACATGGGAGGGACGAGAGAACTCTGAGCCTTGTGGGCCAACTCCCTCTCCCAAATTCATGGAGGAGTGAGGTCTGTCCTCTCATGGAAAGGGGTGAATGAAGAAGAGAAGAGGAGAGGAGCAAAAGGGAGGGAGGGAAGGAAGGAGAGGGAACATCTTGAAATCCCACTTAGCTGGGAGCACTCTCATGGGAAGATGAGTGCAGGGCTGAGGCCCAGATGAAGTGTCTTCTGCTGCATTATAGTTGCTGTCTCACTTTTTATCTGAATGTAAGCTTTTCCCAGCAGCACTGTTGTCTTCGTCACCTTGGTCTCAGCATTTTATGGAGAATTGGCACCTGATAATGCTCAGTAGGGGTTTGAGCAGCAGAACAGAAAAGGGAAGCCTTTTTCCAGAATTTAGGATTGGTGATGCCTGCATCTCACATTCTCTGACTCCTTAGCCATGGGCCCTGGGGTGCTCTGCTACCTCCTGAGGCCACAGCAAAATGTGGGTGACAAGAGGTTCCGGTTTTTCAGGGAGTCTCGTGGCCTCTGGCCAGGCCTATTTCTGACTGAGCTCCACGTGGCCTGGACCCTGGCTGTCTTGTCCAGCCTGCAGGTCAGGGTCTAGTGGCCGGTCTACGTCAGCAGGGACTGAAGCGTCTTATGTCTGCCATCTGCTCAGGGCCCGGCACCATCATCTTAGCTTCCCCAATCACTCCTACGCCTGCCTAGTTCAAGGCACCAACATGTCATTTCTTCTTCACTGAGGATTCACCTGTTTCTTCACTGGTGGTTGCGGACGAGGCCCCACGCCCTTTTACAAGCCCAACCTGTCCCATATTGGCTGTGATTTGGACTGACTCAGACCAAGAAAAAATGCCTGTTGAGTCACCACCACTTCCTAAACACCCAAGATCTCCATTAATTAAGGCCTCCAGTCCACGTGGTGAATCACCAGCCTGAGATCAGAAATTAGGGCACACCCAAGGCTCCAGGGGGATTTAAGGAGCACAGCTTAGTCTCTTCTTTGTAGAGCTCAGAACACAGGACTCATCCCCTGTCTTGCTCTGTCCCCATGGTTGCCTCCTCCAGACAGCAGGAGGTGAGCGCCTGTGCCATGGTAGGTCATCTTTCTTCTGTTTGTGTTGCAGAAGTATTTCCTATTCAAACACATGTAGTTTTTTTGTTTTTTTTAAATATATTTTATTGATTCTCTACAGAGAGGAAGGGAGAGGGATTGAGAGTTAGAAACATCAATGAGAGAGAAACATTGATCAGCTGCCTCCTGCACACCTCCCACTGGGGATGTGCCCGCAACCAAGGTACATGCCCTTGACCAGAATCGAACCTGGGACCCTTCAGTCCGCAGGCCGATGCTCCATCCACTGAGCCAAACCTGTTAGGGTCACAGGTAGTTTTGACTGACCCTGCAACGAGGAGGTTTTTGGAAAATACTTCCCTCTCAGACGAGCTATAGTTAAAGTCACTGGTCCTACACTCTTTCCAAAACAGAGAATATACTTACATTGTAAGTCAGTTGCTGAAATACTACGTTTAAAATAATTAACCAGTTACATGAAAGCTCTCTTGGGTATATATTCAAACTGAATTATGCATTTCAAGGTCACAATAGGGTCCAGGTCTTTCGAACTCTGATGTGGCCACTTGTTAGTTGTGTTACTTTGGGTCTTTGAAGCCTAGTTTGCCCATCTGTGATGTTGGAGAAGATCACTTTTACTTTGTTTTTTAGTTTTTAATCCTCACCAGGGGATGGAGGGGGAGATTAATATGAGAGAGACTCCTGTATTGGTTGCCTCCTGCACACACCCGGGGGCAGGGGTAGGGGTAAGGTGGGGATCAAGCTACAACGATGAGGTACCATGCTCTTGACCTGGAATAGAACCTATGACCCTTCAGTCCATGAGCCAACACTCTAACCATTGAACATACCAGCCAGGGTGATCACTCCTGTTTAAATAGCCTTATAAAGATGACAGGATGTGCTGGAGAAGGGACAATGGAATCTATGGAGGTCGCCTCTGTGCCAGCTACTCTGCCAAGTGCTATCTCATACTGATAACTTTTTATTTTTTTATTTTATTTTATTTATTTATTTTTTTAATATATTTTATTGATTTTTCACAGAGAGGAAGGGAAAGGTATAGGAAGCCAGAAACATGGATGAGAGACATCGATCAGCCACCTCCTGCACACCCACTACTGGGGATGTGCCCGCAACCAATGTACATGTCTTTGACCAGAATCGAACCTGGGACCTTTTAGTCCCCAGGCCAATGCTCTATCCACTGAGCCAAACCAGTTTTGACACTGATAACTTTTTAAATTAGTCTGAATACTTACAAGGTTATGCAATGTTGGTTTTTATTATAAGTTGTGGGGAAAGTCTCTTAATTGCTTGGAACTTAATTTCTTTATCTGTGAACCTGAAATAATTCCAGCAAACTCAAAGAGTTGTGTAAAACTTACCTGAATTCTCAGAGGTAAAGGTGTTGAGTAGAAGCTCACAAAGAGTAGATTGGTATTGATGCTGATAATATATTTTGAAATTGCTGCTTGAGAATAACCTCCCCAGTCTTCCTAAAGGACTATACCAGTCTGGGCAGTGGCATCCTTAATGACATAGCTAATGACAGAAGATCTAAGAATCCTTTTATCCAACCCAGACTCTAAATACACCCTCTGCTTAGATTGCACTATCAACTTTAAAAGGGCTCAGAGTCAGAACCAGTGCTATCCTGGGCCCTGGGAGTTGTCATCCCACATCTGGAAATGGAGCTCTCCTGTGAAAATAGGCCTGAATTGTTTTTCATGGTTTTTACGACAAAATATGCTTTGGGATCTCTTATCTTGAGAGTTTTAATCCTTGTGAAAGTAGCCACTGTTTTATTATTCATTTCTCAGGGTGTAGTCTGTACCACATGAAGTCAGCTCAGGAAATTCTGAAAATTCTGAGAGTGGCAGCAGAGGAGGTATCCTACCCAGCTGAGGAAAAGGAATTGAAGGAGGAGGGGAAGGAGAGGGACCAGCAGGGAAGAAGACAGCACAGCACTCCAGAAAGGGAGTCTGGGGAGAGTGGTTCCTGTGGGAAACTTCCTCCCTTGGCTACTAGAACAAAAAACCAGCCTCCTCCTGACCCTTGGGTCTCACTCAGCTGAAAAGTGCTTCATATACATGCTGACTGCCAGCTACCACCACTTCCTGTCTTCAAATGGGTCTTCATCCTGGCTCCAGAGTTCCAGTCCACTGCTGGGGCTTTCACCTGGGTAATCCGAGATTGCACGAAGTGGGTTTAGGGTAGTGTATAGGGTGTGTCATGGTTTGGGACTACACAGAGGAGTGTATGTCCTTTTTTTCTTTTTCCTATTTGATATGGGCTGCAGAGAGCACTCGAAATATTTTTGAAATTAGGAAAGTTCACTTCAAACGTGCCACCAGAGTGAGGCAGTGATTTTCTGCTATTCTTTCCTTAATGACTTGACCAATCTTGAACATGACTCTTTTTCATGGGAAAAAGTCAGCTGTGTGCTCAGACTTGCCTGATTAGTTTAATGTTTATGGTCAAGAGGCCCAATGCATGAAAATTGTGCAAGGGCTCAGCCCTCGCAGCCCAGACTTTGTCCAGAAGGTTGTCTGCAAGGATGTTCAGAAGATTGTTTGCTGTCCGGTCTAATGAACGTATTATGCTTTTATTATTATGGATGTACTAGAGGCCTGGTGCACGAAATTTGTGTATGGGAGAGGCTGGTCATCCCCTCGGCCCAGCCTGCACCCTCTCCAATCTGGGACCCCTTGGGGGATGTCTGACTGCTGGTTTAGGCCAGATCCTAGAGATCAGGCCTAAACCGGCAGTCGGACATCCCTCTCACAATCCGGGACCACTGGCTCCTAACTGTTCACCTGTCTGCCTGCCTGCCTGATCACCCTTAACTCTCCCCACTGTGACCTGGTCACCCCCAACAGCCCCTCCACTGGCCTGGTCACCCCTAACTGCCCACCCCATTGGCCTGGTTGTCCCTTCCTGCCCTCCCTGCTGGCCTGGTTGCCTATGCAGCCTGTTCGATCATCTGTTTGATTGTTTCGGTTGCAAGGTTGCTTAGGCTTTTATATATATAGTTAAGCTTAGGAATTTATTTTGGTGCATTATAGCTCTAATAAAACAAGATTGAGACATTAACAGGGTTTGATGTGTGCTTGAGTCCAGAATACTTTTTAACATGTTTGGGATCAGTCAGTGTCTTTCAATGTTGAGAAAAGAAATCTTTTTTCCCCACTATAAAATTATGGTATACTATATATAACATAAAATGTATCATATTAATTAAATTCAAGTGTACATTCTTAAGTACATTATTGTGCAATCATCACCACCATCCATTTCCAGAACTTTTTATCTTCCCAAGCTGAAACTATAGCCATTAAACATGACTCTTTTTCATGGGACAGGGAAAGACACTAATTCTCCATCTCCTTCACCCCAGTCCCTGGCACCCACCAGCAACTTTCTATCTCCATAAATTAGACTGCTCAGGGTGCCATAAAAATGTGAAACCATACAATATTTGTCCTTTTGTGACTGGCTTATTTCACTGAGGCTCATCTATGTTGTAGCAAGTGACAAAATTTCCTTCCTTTTTAAGGCTGAAAAAATATGCTGTTGTATGTATACATCACATTTTGTTTATCCCATAATCCATCAATGGACAACCTGGGTTGTTTACAGGTTTAGCCATTGTGACTAATAATGTTGTGAACTTGGGTTTGCAAATAACTGTTTACTTTGAGATCTCTCTCTTTTGGAAAAAGCAGAGAAAATTCATGCTTTCTTGAGTTATTGTGATTCAAAATTGCTCTAAACCTCTATTTTTTTTGTTTGGAAAAGTAGATATCATAGTTAATAAGGAGCCTGAAATTTTTGAATTGACTATATTAGGTTATTTCCCCCTAACAATGTAAGAGAAGTAAAGTCAAATAACACTGACTGTTTAAAGAGTTGCTGTGCTATATAAGAGGATGATTTAAAATGCTATTAAAAATAAATCATCTCCCCCCCACACACAGATAAGTGATGACCAAGAAATCATGGACTGTGGCATTTACAGGCCTAGATGGTGAGATTCCAAAATCCAGGTGACAGAAGTGCTTATAGAAACCCGAGAAAAAAACCTACCTTGGAACCTGGTGACAGGCCGTTCACTGTAACCATGCGATTATAGCAGTTTGCTAATATTGCTCATTAACTTATGAGAGGAAATAGTGTACTAGTATGTTTATGTGTTTTTATTTTTCATTTTCATGGTTACCCTAACAAAGCAACAATGGCTAGATAGCTACATTTGGAAATACAAACTCCAGAGCAATGGAGTGGTGAGGTTTTGTGGAGGGGAGGGTGTCCCAGTGCAGGTGCAGAAGAACCCTAAGGAGGCTGTTGCTGACTGGGCCCTGCCATCCTGAGGGAGCCCCAGGGGCCTGGAAGGAGGCAGCGCCCTGCAGTGATCCTTGCTGACAGCAGGTGGCAGCAGCGAGCAGCTCCCCATCACAGAAGGTTCCAGTATGGACTCCTAGTCTATATTGAAAACTTGTGAACCAGATGCAGCAAAGTGTAAAAGTGCATTTATCTTCAGCATTTCAATTCATATCATCTTGATAAATGAATGGGAGTTAAGCTCAAAGGCAATCTTTGATGGCATTCTATTGTCAACATTTTTATTGACTTCAGTGACTGTAGAGAAAGCAGGCTATTTCAACTGACTGATGACATAAAGTTAGAAAGAATTGCTAATGAACTGAATATTAGGCACAGATAGGTCTGAATGGGCCATATGGATGAGCCCAAATCAGCAATGAAATTCAACAGGAAATGTGAAGCCCTTAATAGACTGGAAAATGTCATGTAACATGCAGGACAAAGGGAAAATCTGATTTAATAGGAAGAGAAAGAGAGGAGAGAACTCTGAAAATTGGAGATCATGTAATTGTTCTCTAACAAGGGGATAGTTACATAGCTTATGGCTCAGTAATTCTATGGAATACTGTACATTTTCCAAAAAGAGCAAATAAGAGCTATATATATCAACCAGGAAATATCTCCAAGGCATATTATTAAATGAGAATAATACCACAGAAAAGAATTATGTAAGAATGCAAACCAAAATGATTCTGTGTGAGTATGCATATAAGTAGCTGTGATGGTATAGAAAAGACTGGGAGGATAGACACCGGTATGTTCATGCTGATACTTTAGAATAGGGGCAAGAAATAGGACTTCCAGTTTTGACTTTCTATGCTTCTCTATTTACTTTTTAGCGCAAAAAAAAAATGTTTATGTATCAATTCTATCATTACATAATCACATTGGTGACCTTTTAATTGAAAATGAGGAAAGGTGATGACGCTGTTAGAAGGCTAATTCAAGCTCAGACTACGTTAGTGTTAATGCTGTGTCAGAACTTGATTTTTTCCCAGCTATTTAAAAGAGACATACTTGGGTCCAGCAGAAAGCAGAATAGGTGCTGGACATCTCAACACAGCTATCATGAGTCCATCTGCACTGCGTGTCCCTCTTTAGCTTAATTCCTCTTGCTGTCCCCTTGACTCTGTGTCTGGCCCTTCTCTCTTTCACTGGACAAGTTTCTCTAAGACACCATTTATTCTGCTTCCTCATTTCCGTCAGGTCTTTTGGTATAACAGCCCTCCCTAAGCACCCAATAGTAAATAGCAATTGTCATCACCCCTGACAAATCCTAGTTTCCTTCTGCCGGTTTGATTTTCTCCATTGCATATCTGCAGCATATATAACCTAAGGGTGTGCAGGTATACTCTACTTCCTTCAACATGAAGACCAATGTTTTGCTTTGTTACACTCCTGGTGCCTACTAGTTGCTGGCATTCAGTTGTACTCATTAGATAGTGATTGAGTAAATGAGTGATTAGAGCTGTGTAGGAATGGAGGGGCAGGCATCTCACATTAGGGAAGACTACCTTAACCCTGTCAGCACTGGGAAGACAGGGAGTCCCTATGGTGCCAGTTACAAGCTGCAGGAAAGAAATGTACTGGGTAAATTCTAGAAGTCCAGTTGACATTCTTCGTGTGATAACAACATTTGTGGTTGACCTTTGAGCATGATGGTCTCTACCTAAGCTCACCTCCCTGGTCCATGCCATAGGAGTAGTCCTATCTGGAGGACTGAGAGAAAAGTTTTTGGTACCATGTAGAGAAGGTATTTAGAGACCCTACCTAGGTGAACCAAAGCTTTCTGTAGTATTCTGTTGATTTTTCTGTAATTTCAGTGTCATAGCTGTCACCACCTGAACTTTTTAGCTGTTACATGGGCAATCAATTATTCCTCTCCCATCTATGTGGTTAGTGTCTTCTCTTCTGTATTGCACTTATTTCAGGTTTAATGTAAGTGTGTATTTTTTTCAAGCTCCCAGTGTATCAAGCTTTGCTTGAATCATTTCTATCTGAAATGCCATCCAACATTTTTCCAACTTGGGATCTATCTAATGGAAAACAGATGGCAATTTTTTACTCAACAATTTTCTATGTAGAGGGTTTTTGCACAAATTAGCTTACCTGATTGCCATTAACCTTAGGAAACTGGAGTCTAAAGAAATGAGGGAGTTGCTTTACCCAAGGTAGGTCCTCTCACGTAGTACCTGCTGGTCTGCAGTTGACCATTAGGTCAGTGATAGCAATGACTAGCAACTCAGGCCCAGGCCACACTGGAGAATACATTTTTCCTCTGAGTTGTCCCTGATCCACTCATAATAATTGTGATGCAGTTTTTGACAGTTGCACATGAATAGAAGAGTTGTTTGAGATCACAGTTTCCATTGTTAATATACCTTGTACAAGACAAAATTAGCAGTGGAGCCATACCCGTGTCCTAAGCTTGCAATGCTCAGCTGTGCTGGAGG
This sequence comes from Lasiurus cinereus, assembly GCA_011751065.1. NCBI lineage: Eukaryota > Metazoa > Chordata > Mammalia > Chiroptera > Vespertilionidae > Lasiurus > Lasiurus cinereus. Next base: position 814,480 of record JAAGEH010000380.1, read on the forward strand.
CCTCCAGAGGGCTGGCCTGCATGAGGCCCCAGGCTCAACACAGCTAACCTGATAGAGTTCTTGGATGGAATTTTAAAAAACAAACAATATAGCTTTTCCTTTTTAAATTAGTGATTTGAAATATATATTTAGTATTATCATTTTCAGAGTTCAAGCTCTAATTTTTAGGCCTGTGGCCAGATCTATTTTTAAGTCCTTCAAAGTGGTCAGAAGTTCTTTGTAATTATCTGGCCCAGTCTTTAAGACCTTGAAAGTAATAGTCTTCATAGCTTATAAGAATAAACATAGCTATTTAAAGTCCATGTGTTGTTTTAACAGGCTGTGTGCAGAGCTCCTCGGAAGGCAGGGGCTACTTCTTACTGCTCTTCTATCACCTGGATGAAAATTGGCTGGTTTTGGTCCTTTTAAATTCATTTAATTACTCATAATTACTGAGTAGAAATACTTATAATTATTGCTGTATAGAATGCCTTGAAGGCTTTAGACTAAGGACAGGGCTGGCAGTGCTGTCTTGGGGAGAGTGCCTGAGGGACACCCACAAAGGGACAGCTGTAGTGTTGGTTTTATTTCCCATGGAAGTGGGTACCAAGGAGTTTCTAAGACTAGCTTTGATTACATACAAACACGCAGAAAGACAATCTTGCAGAAAAGACATCTGATAGAATTTTCTCATGCTTCAGCCAACCTTTCATATGAATATCATTTTAAAGTGTTAGTTCTCAGGATTCTAGGAGCCACACTGGTCATGTGAACCCAGCCTGGCATCCTCCAAGCTGCAAACTCAATCTGCACACCGCACTGTGAGTATGTTTGTAAAGAGTATGTTTGTAAAAAAAATGTTGTGGTCAGCAGGGGGTTGGGCACAAACCATCTTCTTTCTCCCTTCCCTGCTAAGCTTTCTAGTGACAGAGCTTTTCTGTAACTAGGCAGAAGATCTGAGGATGGTGAACAAACAGCCTGGAAACTTACCTTTTTGGTGTCATTATGCTTAAAATATGAAACTCCTTATACAAAATTGACTATAGATGACATTAAAATGTGCTATTATATTAAAAACTGTACTAAATTTTAAATAACTATTACTGTATGTAAATTTATATTTTAAGATTTTAAATATTTGAGACATTACAAAATTATTTAGTTAGAAGCATGTACTTAAAGCTATTGTTTATTATTACAAAAGTATTTTTATAATGCTATTCTTGGCAAAAGAAAAATGTTTACCCTCATTGAAGAATGTTGAGTACAATTTTTTGGAAACCAGGTCAAGCATCATGATAATAACACTAAGGTTCAATTTGTCCTTAGAGCACTGCTAAATATATCTAAACCATAGTGTCTATTTTTTAAAATGTCTATTAATTCTATTTTCAATTTTAAAAAATTGGAAGCTGAAGAGGAAAGCAAATAAACTTTTAAAATAGATGAAACTCGTATTTTAATCACCAAAATTTAGAATCACCAGTCTTTCCATCTGTTCTTTAAAAATAGAACCTCCCACCTCCACTACCCCTCCCATTTTATTTTGTACTGTGGCAACAAAATATAGTCCTAAACAACTGCTTTAAATCAGTGTTCCCACCCTTTACCAGTCATAGAAAAGGCAAATGTTGAAAAGATAGACAGGGTGTCTTGAGCCAGTCTGTAGTTGGTGGCAATTGGTGATACATTGTCTATATTTCTCCTCCAAAATTACACCTGAAGTTGTGAAATGACGCCATTGGCTGTAAAGCCATCACTACTAAGAACTTCTAGTTTATTTCATGTGAGAGAGGTCGTACTGCTTTTGTGGACTACATAACACAGTTAATACAGTGGCCCTGCAAATTATTCATAACTGAGAGGCCACATTTTAAATGCAATGATAGTATCTAATTACATACCATTTATATATCATTATCAGAGCCTTTGAAACAGGAGGAATGTATAATGGTTTTCAGAATGTCTTGTAGACCAAAAGAATATATTTTCAAGTGTTCACTTAAAAAAAAAGTATGACAATTTGAAGCATTAGGTAACCTTGTCCATCGTTAGAACCTAGAACTTCCAAAGTGAATAAAAGAACCAAGGTTAATTAATGGGAAAATGGCAAAAAGAACCATCAGAGGAGCAACCCACTCTTCTCAGCATTCTCTTTAGAACCTGGTGTTTCTTTCCTTTCCTCAAAGAAATAGAAACAAATGCCAATATTCTTTCTTCAAAATATGAAATTACCTTGCAGAATAATCCCTACCAGCACAGGGTTTCATTGGAACTAATTTGAGTAAAAATCAATATAAGCATAGGATCAAGTCTTTGTTTTTTAAGTTTAGGAGAGAAGAGTGCTATCAGAGGCACTTGGAGTTTTATGTGAGACCTACAGAAGTTTCAATCAGATACATTTAAGATAAAAATCTTGACCTTGGGAAATGCTGGTGACTCAGTCTTGACAACTAAGCATGATTGCCTCATTCTTTTCCTGCTGTCTATTTTTTATCTAATAGGTAATGTTTTAAACTGGTTTTTTTGACTTTCCAGAACAATATCTGATTAGCAAATAACACAATTCACTGACATTCAGCAGTATGCAAATTCCAGACACTGCAATCATGAATACTGTGAAGACAGTCTTTTCTGTGGGCCTGGAAACAAAGCAGTCCACGGTATTGGGACAAGGCCAGGCATTACATTTCACCAAACGCTGCATGGAGAACCCGTCATACATGATGTAGAAGACGTACATGAAGACAGCTTCAAAGATGACTCGGAAGAAGATGCTGCTGGTGTAGGTCCACCATAGTGACCCTTCAATTCGGACCTTCTGGTTTTTGATCTCTTCGATGTCTTTATATTCACTCTTTATCTCTCCCTTAATGAACTTCCTTTTCTTCTCATGCCTGTGGTAGGCCACATGCATGGCCACCAAGAGAGCTGGTGTGGACACAAAGATCAGCTGAAGGGCCCAGAGCCGTATGTGAGAGATGGGGAAGTAGTGATCATAGCACACGTTTTTGCACCCAGGCTGCAGAGTGTTGCAGACGAAGTCAGCCTGCTCATCTCCCCACACTTCCTTTGCAGCTACAACCAGGATCATAATGCGAAAAATGAAGAGGACGGTGAGCCAGATTTTTCCAATACTGGTGGAGTGTTTATTAACACCCCCCAGAATAGTCTGCAAAGTGCTCCAATCCATCTTTTGTGGGCAGTTCGCTCTGGAAAAGACAAGACGAACACAACAGAAGAATGACTCACCAGAATAGAATCTGGAAGAATTCTCTGGGTAAGTAAGCACCCTTAAGTTTCTTCCTGAGCAAACACCAACTCTTACTGAACCTCACCCAAAAGGTGAAAACCAAACCAACTTAATTTGCCATAGGATTAAAAGGATGGTTCCCAAACCACCTTGAACCTGTGTTTATGTATTTTCCAATAAAGAACAGTGTATGATTATTCACCTGAGTAATTCATTCAATCTTTAGCTTATAATAAAAAAGTGCTCCTAACTTAGAGGCATAATTAGTGCTGATTGATCCCTCAGTAGACACTCCCTGGGCGCTCAAAGAGCAGATTTCAACTCTTCAAGTTGCACTTGCTTGTTAGCCTCACCACATCCCTGGAACTGAGTCTAGCCCCACCAACCTTGCTATAAAGGTCGGCAGGCCATGTCTCCCTACAGAGTCATTTTCCTTAAACGATTTCAATGAATTGTCATGGACTTGGGATGTAGCAATGAAATATATGTTACCAATGGTGAAATTGACATTTAAGGCACCATATGTTAAAATTTCACAAAGGGCCTCACTTCTTTTTTCTATAAGAAAAAGAACAGGTTGGAAACTTTCTGTCCATGGAGAAAAGCCACTACATGCATAGATGTTTGTGAATGTTTTGAGTATGGACTGGTAGTCCTCACCATCATGCAAAACTGGTGGCTACCCGTGTTTCTAGAGAGGCACATTATGAAAAAAAAAAAAAAGACAATAAGTGAAACAAATGACAGTGATTTCCTAGTGATGCCCTACAGAACATCACTGTATTGAATACTGAAGTTCAGAAAACTCTGTGGGGTATGTACATCTTAATGAAAAAGGACTTGAAACCTGTGGGTCAATCTACCATGAGCTAGTGGCCTTCTCTTCATCCCAAGGTATGAGTTGTCTTCATTTATTCATAGTTACACCCCATCTGCCTCAATCAGCCACTCTTCTAACAAGATTCCACTTCCCCACACTCCTGATGAACAGTCTGTTTCCACCCCTTCTATGCTGCAGTGAACCCTCTTTCTTTTCTTACCTAAAAGCATAATGCTCTCCTCATTTTCGGCAAGTCCCCATGGACTTCCTAAGCAGGCTCATCACTTAGCCTCATCTCAGGTGGGTTACCAAGGTATGACTGAAGCCATTCAATGCCACCTTGGTCAGATCAGGCAGGTGAGACATAGAGACCAATCATGGACACTAAACTTGAAATGCACTTCAAAAACATTTAGCCGTACTTAGCTTAAAAAAGAAAAATATCACTGAAAAACACAGTGGTTCAGTCAGGGTTCAGTCCTGACCCTTTAAATACAGACTGTTTGGCGGTACTCCTAGGGGTGGACAGTTTAGTCCTGTCTGACAGCAAAACCAAAATTCATAGTCTAACCAAACTATTTTATGGAATTAGATAGTCCAGTTCTTCACCGACTTACTAAGTGGGAACAGGACACTTACAGAAATAAATTGTCCATCTGGCTAAAAATGGGGAGCATGGGGGCTTATGTCTTTGTCCTCTTCCAAAGTACCCAACACAGACCCCACACTCTTCTATAAACCAGTCCAACCACCATCAGCTGAGAAAACTACAGTTGTTATAGCTGCAATTACCTGTTTGTAGATCCTTTCAGGAAAAGGAGCAAATACAATTGTAACCCACAAGTGGGATAGGGCTAACAGGTCAAGGTGGGCTAACCCAAGATGAAGCCATTGAGGAGCTGCTGTCCTGCCCTTCCTGACTGGGCCCACACATCCTGCCATTGCTTGGAACTGTTCTTTGGGGAAGGAATGATGCTGAGAAAAGGTAAAAGCAATTCTTTACTCTAATTTCTTCTCAATCCCTCCTTTTTCCCTGACAGACCTGACCAGCTGCCTCCACAGAGTGTCTAATTGTGACTTAGCACCTTTCTCACAGGTGTCTAATTGTGACTTAGCACCTTAGCTTTGATTCAAGCAGGGAAATGTCTGTTGCCACACATCTGAAACAGATTCCCAACTAAATGGTCATCCAACTGTCAGAGACGGGACATGGATGAGACTTATGTCCCTCCTCCAGGAGCAGAGAGTTTATATCACTGCCTGAAGGAACGTTGTTCTCAGCCCCCTGCGACCTTCCAGCTGGAAAATGCCACCTGGAAATAAAGGCTCTCCGATTGTCCAGGAAAGAGGAACAAGGAAACCCGTGTCTCAGGTTTAGGCTGCGGTGCCCTGCTCACAGGGCTGGGCCCAGAGTCCTGGCTCCTCTCCGAAGACTGTGATGGGAGCGCCCGGTTTGCAAAGGTCACCTCCTCCAGACAGGACTCCTGCTTAACAAATGGAAGCCAGCTTTCCTTCTAAGCAGAAACTTCGGTACTTAAACACTCCTGATGCTGTTAGGTTAGACTTCCCCGAGGAACCTTACCAACTACGATCACCAACAGCGCTTTGGAATGCGCGGCCCGGGCCCCTTCCTACCTGGCACTCGGTGCTGGTGTCAGCACGTCCCCTCCCCGCCATAGCCCGATTCCAATTTCGGAACTCGGTGGAGGACATTCCCTCTCAACCAATTCTCTCTGGACACCTGTCTGTCGCCCCAGATCCGCTGTCGGGACCGCCGGGGACAAAGACCATGCAGGGGCCTCAGTGCGTGCGGGCTGCCCCGCTTCCCCTCCGATCCGGATGCCCACTGCTCCCGCCGTGCGGGGTCACTTTTCCGCGACGGGTCCCAGAGCGACGGTGCGGGGATCTACCCCCGCCAGGTCCCACAGTCCCCGGACGTCCCAGGTCCTCGATCCGCGCCGGGTCCCTCCCGCGCCGAGACCCCCCGCTCCCGCCGTCCCGAGGCGCCGAGAGCCCGGCGCTGGCCCCCCTGCGGCGATCGGGGCGCCCTGGCGGCGCTGGCTCACCAGCAACGGAGGGAGGCTCGAGGGGTTGGTAGCGGCGGGAGCGCTGCCGTGGTCCCGGACAGGGCCTGGGTGCCCCCGCGGTCCTGGGGCTCCTGGCCTGGCCGCCTCCTCGCTCGCGGCCACAGGCGCCGCCGCCTGGTTGAGAATCGCGGGACGGAACTCGGGCCCCTCGGGTCTGCCGCACCTGTGGCGCCGGCGGCGCTTTTTAACCCAGACGTACGCCCCGCCCGAGCTCGGGAGAAAGTCCCGGAGGGGCGGCTCCTCGCCGCCCGGCCCCCCGAGCTCGGGCGGGGCGTACCCGTGTCGGGTCCCAGAGCTCCCTCGGATTCCGGAATCCCCCCTAGTCTTCGAGGGCCCGGAGACCCCAGGACTCCCCGTGTCCCCAGCTTCCCAGCGTCCGCGCGTCTCCCCGCCCCAGCCCAGTCCCCTACCCCTGTCGGAGGCAGGGTCAGAGCCTAAGGAGGGTGCAGAACTCTGGGGTTTGGCTCTCCGCGTTTAGCGGGTGGGGGTCAAAGGATACTTCTTGCTGTTGGTATTTCTACTGTGTCTCTCAGTAATATATTTGAAGCTGGGGCTTTAGGTTGAAAAAAAATTATTATTAGAGTAACAGGCATTCTCAACCATGTGAAGATTTATTTAGTTTTTTAATCCTCACCTGAGGATATTTTTTCTATTGATTTTCGAGAGAGTGGAAGAGAGAGGGAAAGACAGACAGAAACATGGATGTGAGAAAAAGAGTGATTGCACACCCTGACCAGGGCCCTGGCCAGGGAGGAACCTGCAACGACGGAACCCAACCCGGGACCCCTGGGTCAGCACACCCACACTCTCTCCAATGAGCCAAGCAGGCTCACCCTCCGGGCTCAACAGCCAGGTGAAGATTTAAGTTCAGGCCACAGAGGGTCCTGCCCCCACAGAGCTGCCTGGGGGCAGGTTCCCTCTTAGGAATCCGGAAACAGAGGGTGAGAGGTGGCATCGCCAGGCCTGGCCAAGTCTCCACTTCTTTCTCCCCCAAACCTCTCGGATGAGCTTACCCACTGCCTCCATGATTTCTCCATTTCATTTGGTCACTTTCAACAATATGCCCGGGGTGGAAGTCAGAGACCGGCAAGGGGGGGTCAAGCCCGGCTTTGCCAAGGGCCTTGGAGAAGTGGGGTTGCCCTCTGGCGCTACTGGAGCTGTCCCTCCTGCTTCCTGCTGATTCCTTCTCCCACAGATGAGAAATCGCAAAACAATGACTCAATTTGGGGTGGGGTGGGGGAGCCCAGATTATTCCGAAAGGAAAGAAAGAGAACAAGTGAAGCCTACGACCCACTAACCTTGTACATGCCCCACTAAAGGGGCCCAGTGCCAGAGCTTTTGGAGAAGATGACTGCCAGCTGGGTTCTTCTCAAGACTGACCTCGGAAAGAGCAAGGCATCATGGCTCACATCTGGTTGGTTATTTTGGTCTTGAGACACAGGTGACAGAGAGTGGACATTCACAAAGCAAGTGGATGGAGAACTGAAGTTGCAAGAGCAGATCATGTTGGGGACATTGCGCCTGGCCTCAGTGGAACCCTGTCCCTGGGCAGAGCACCAGAGTGGAGGCACAACCGACTTGCCTTTACTTGGTCCAGTTCTCTGTTAAGCAAAAGATGATGATGATTAATCCTGACTGGGCAGATCTGGTCTCATAAATGAATTTCCATCATTGTCACCATAAGCTTGAGGGTTTTGACTTTTCTTTGTAACATTGCCACCCATTGCCATGAGTCAACTTGAGCAGGTCTTGTACTGGTGCACAGGAGCCTTGTCCTGAAGTCACCACTCCAGCTTCCAGCTTTAAGTCTTAGTCTTAAGGCGTACCTGTTCATGAAGAGACAAAGCCCCATAGCTGCTTAGCCCTGCTTGGCCGACCCAAGAGAGATGCTGATTCGACTGGTTAGGAATGACAAGACCAAGCTGGGTGGAGTTCAGACACCCTGGTCTGGGCACACCTTGGGATGCAGTGAGACATGGCTACATGGACTGGCAGGAGAGGGAGAAAGGGGCTAGCTATGGGGCTCGCCCTTTAGTTTCCAAGACAGGACTGACTGTTCAGGAGTCTGTTAGAGTCCTGATGTGTTGGAGTGAAGGGAGGGTCCAGAACTACTGTAGGAACCCAGCTGATGAAGATGGTTTGCAAATTGAAAATTGACTCACTATATTCATTGACAAATCTCACCTTAGATCTTAATGTCTTTACCATAATTGCAGGGTGCTGTTCAACTACCCTTTCCTTGTTTCCTCTGACTTACTCTCCCATTTTGCATAATTCGTATGTATTATTGGCTAATTGTATATTTAGCCATTCTGTATTTTAGGATATACAGCTCTACAATTCAGCACTTGCTTTTATTTTGTTGTGTGTGTTTCTGTTGTTCTGTGCTGGTGTTTTCCTCCTAACAAGATCTGGATTCTTGTAGGGGAGAAAAATCTTATATGCGTGTGTGTGTGTGTGTGTGTCCTCAAGAGTGGAGGAGAAAAAGGTACATAGAAAAGGGGTCTCTAGTTGGAAATCTGAAGTTATCTGCAAATAAGCTTAGACATATACACAATTATACAAATTACAGGACAAATTAATATTTTTATAAATCTTGTAATTATTTTTGTCAGGAGCCCTGTTTTGGTTAAAGGCAGTATTTATTAAATATAAACATTGAGAATTAGTCTTAATTTTGTCACTTTGTATTCACACATCTTCATCTTTTAACATACAGCTCCGAGAGCAGTGGTTTTCAACTTTTCTAATGCTGCAACCTGTAATACAGTTCCTCATGTTGTGATGACCCCCAACCATAAAATTATTTTCTCTGCTACTTCATAACTGTAATTTTGTTACTGTTATGAATCGTAGTGTAAATATCTGTGTTTTCCGATGGTCTTAAGCTCTATAGCAGCGATTCATTAAAAGTAGCAAAATTACAGTTATGAAGTAGCAGTGAAAATAATTTTATGGTTGGGGGTCACTACAACATGAGGAACTGTATTAAAGAGTCGCAGCATTAGAAAGGTTGAAAACCACTGTCACTGCCCAGCTCTACCGTCCTTTCCAGCAGTCTCAGCACTACAACACTGGGGTGCTCAGGGCTGCCTGCTGCCTGATTGGCATATCTTTTTCTCATTAACTTGTAGGCACTGAACAACTTAGAGTTTTTGACTTGACTTTATGGTGAAAAAACAAAACAAAACAAAACAAAAAACCCAATTCTGGTGTCTCCTGGGAAGGTAGTGAATGAAACTGACATAGGATTGTTAATCCACAAGGGAGATCCAAAACTTATCAAATGAATATTGATGATTAATTAATGAGGGTCTATTGCAGCCACACCTGGTCACTTCAGAGTGTCAGAGGTACATCTGACTACTATTTTCATGTACATTCATAGTAGCAAGCAGGTAAATCCCAGGTGTTTATAAGTGAACTGAACTTGCATGTGGATATTTAAAGTGATGCAGTTATCAAGTTACAAGCTATTTTGGTATTTTAATTTGATAGTTGTGTTATAAATAAGAAAGAAGTTGCTATGGTGCAAGAAGTTACTGGGAGACAAATACAATTTCTTAACATATTTTAATGAATGATTACTTTTTAGCTGCGTAATAAGGCAACCCCTTGCACTCCCCCAGGAAGGGTGCTCTATATGTACATAAAAAATGTCTTAGTTACATGTATGACTGATAAATCATATGCAGGTGAGAGCATAAAATGTCTCGAGACAAGAAGAGACTTGTGAGAGAATGGAAGACCTGTTAAAACACTTGGCAGTTTTAGAGCAAGTTAGGTCCTTTGAATCTCACTTAGCTGTTAGTTATAAACACCATTACAATTGGTCTACACTCACTTTGTTGACTTTGCTGTTGTACTATTAATCAAATAAATGTAATTGATACAAAAAAAATTAGCCTTCTACAAAAGAGCAGTGGGAGACAAGGTAGAATGACCCCCTGGCATCTCTGAGTAATTAATAACAGCTTACACATGACAAATAAAGCAGACAGGGCCCACGTGTAACTCTTGTTCATTTTTGTGATTATTTTGCCAGAAAAACAGCGTTTCACTATGATTTCTCTCTGCATCATTGACCCACATCCTTACTTATGGATTCTGAAATTGTTAATGTCAAATCATTTAGGGAAAAACACATACACAAGTGTTATAGTCACAGAATTAAAAAATAACAACTCTTATTAGACTTCAACAATTTAATTGTCCTCTTCACTTTTAAATTAAAAGTATCTCATAAAAAACCCACCGTTTGAATCACGACTAAAACTTTTACAAGGTTTTCCATTTTTCCCATTCTAATTTTATATTTACACATAAAATATTTTTGGGAAATTTGAGTTGCTTGACATGTCTTAGTTGCAAGCCAAGGGTAAAATAAGTCTATTTCCTTGACTTGACTGTATATGCTCTTTTACAACCATTTAAGCAGATTGTGAAGAAATTACAAAGTTTCTCCCGAATGTGTTTGTATCAAAAACACATTTCAGCCAGAAATGAATACAAAGCTGTAACTCCCTAGACAAACTGGTTTGGAAAATTCACTTCCATTGAATATAAAAATTAAATTCTGTAAGCTATGGTGGCTTGTCAAAATGGAAACTCTGTATCCTTCACAAATTACAAAAGAGATTTCTGCATTTTAGCTTGTGTTATAAAAATATTGTGCTATATTGTCATCTTGAATAACTTTCTAAATAAGGTGTAGAATAGTTGAGATGCTTTAGAACAAAAATAAATTACAGACGTAAGTTTAACACGGGGCTATGAAGCAATGATTCCCAGGTTATAGTATTTGATAGATGACAGCAACTTTTCATGACATGATTGTCTAGAATGTTCTGAATTTAAATTTGTCATTCTCTGGAAACCACGAATTACCAGGTCAGTTTTGCTCCTGAGGCTCCAGTCATGTGGATGTTCTCAGACTTGGATATGAAGTCTTAGAATTCAGAACTGAGTGTGTGTGTTTGCTATTTATCTAAACTTCTCCTTAAACTGTTTCAGAGCTGTTTTTGCTTGGAGGGAAGAAATATATATTGGTGTGGAGAATTCTCTGATCTAATCTTATCCCTAAATAAATCTCTTTGCCAGAAAAAAAAAAAACAACCCACAAAACAAACAACTCACTTGCAATACCCTGAGGGTACAGTAGATGGCACTGGGCAGACTTACTTTGTAAAATGCACATCCGTGGAAGATAGTGGGATAAAAATGGAAAATATTTTTTCTAGTGTTGCTTATCCCGAACTCATTAGTAGGCTGAGACATAAATTTCTACCCCCGCCCCTCCCCCCTCGCAAAATTAAATGAAATATAATAAAATAGAAAATGTCAGAAAGCATTGTTCTTAGTAAGGGTTAAATAATGTTTTTTGAAATGTTAGTTTTGTGTATGTGTGAAAACACACATACAAAAAACCAACATTTGTGTGCTGAACCTAATGTAAAGTCTACTTCTTTCTGTAGATCTCCATCACAAAAGGTTAGAAAGCTACTGTTCTATTCCATTCCCAGGGCATATCAAAGTGGCCCTAGGTGAAATGGTGCTGTTACTGAGAGGTCAGACATGGAGGCTCTAAGAGCAGCCTTTTGCTCTATGGTGCCTTTTTTGAGCTCACAGCACAGTGATCCCAGAAACTGCAAGCTGGTGGAATTTATTGATGGTTATACTGCTCAATAATCTTAGTTCATCCATTAGACTTCCATTCTCCAGTGCTCCTCTGGGATTTGAGGACGCTGAATTCATGGGGTGCATGAGAAGCAATAGCATCATTTTATTAGGTCTTTGAGCACCTTAATGAGATTATTTGTCTAATACACACACACACACACACACACACACACACACACACACACATACACTAGAAGCCCGGTGCATGAAATTCATGCATGGGTGTGTGTGTGTGTGTGTGTGTGTGTGTGTCCCTCAGCCCAGCTTGCACCCTCTCCAATCTGGAACCCCTCAAGGGATGTCCGACTGCCCGTTAAGGCCTGGGCCTTAACGGGCAGTCGGACATCCCTTTCACAATCCAGGACTGCTGGCTCCCAACTGCTCACCTGCCTGCCTGCCTAATTTCCCCTAATCACTTCTGCCTGCCAGCCTGACCACCCCCTAACCACTCCCCTGACAGCCTAATTGATGCCTAACTTCTCCCCTGCCAGCCTGATTGCCCCTAACTGCCCTCCCCTGCAGGCCTGGTCTCCCCCAACTACTCTCTCTTGCAAGCCTGGGTCTCCCCCATCTGCCCTTCCCTGCAGGCCCAGTTGCCCCCAACTCCCCTCCTCAGCCAGCCTGGTCACCCCTAACTGCCCTTCCTTGCAGGCTTAATCACCCCCAACTGCTCTCCCTTGCAGGGCTGGTCCCTCCCAAATGCCATCCCCTGCTGGCCATCTTGTGGCAGTCATCTTGTGTCCACAAGGGGGCAGGATCTTTGACCACATAGGGGCAGCCATCTTGTGTGTTGGAGTGATGGTCAATTTGCATATTACTCTTTTATTAGATAGGATAGAGACTGGTACATGGGTAGGGACTGGCTGGTTTCCCCTGAAGGGTGTCCTGGATCAAGGTGGGGGTTCCCTTGGGGCATGGGACAGCCTGGGCAAAGGACCTGTGGTGGTTTGCAGGTCGGCCATGCCCCCCGGCGACCCAAATGGAGGCCCTGGTATCTGGGATTTATTTATTTTTTACAATTGAAACTTTGTAGCCTGGAGCAGAGCCAAGCCTCCTGCTTGCTTCATGGACACAGCCATTTTTATTGGGATTTATTTATCTTCTATAATTGAAACTTTGTAGCCTTGAGCGGAGGCCAAGGCAGGCCAGGGCTGCGGAAGCTTGGCTTCCTTTAACACCAGGGAAAACCAAGCCTCCTGATCGCTCCATGGCTGGCGGCCATTTGGTTGGGTTAATTTGCATACTTGCTCCTGATTGGCTTGTGGGTGTAACAGAGTGATGGTTAATTTGCGTGTTTCTCTTTTATTAGTGTAGACTAGAGGCCTGATGCACAAAGATTCATGCAAGAATGGGCCTTCCTTCCCCTGGCCACCGGCACTGCCTTCGCTCTGGCTAGAGCCACCTTTCCACCATCCCACACTGTCCAGAGGCCTAGAGCTGCTAGGGTGTTGTGGAACGCAAGCATCCCGCCCTGCTCCCTGCTGCTAGGCACCTGTGTATGCAAGTTAACCCACCATATTTGTTGGGTTAATTTGCATACTCACTCCTGATTGGCTAGTGGGCGTCGCGAGGGCACCGTCCATAGCATGTTACTCTTTTATTAGGTAGATTGGTTTGATGTCTAGTATGATCTGTGCTCAAAAGTCATGGATTAGCCATTTCAATGGACTAAATGCAGACTTTAATTTTTTTTTTTTTAAAGAATCAGATAGAGACTTTAAAAGTCAAAAGTATAGGTTGGATGATTGTGCTTTGGGAAAGAGGAGGAAGTAAATACGATTCCTTTTATTTTTTCTTTATTGCCTTTGAAATAAATAAGTGATGGTACTGGATTACTCTTTTTTTGTGATATGGGGACTCCTGTACATATTGTGCAATGTTGGTGGAGATGGTATTTGTCAATCTGGAGGATCATGGTATCATCATCTCAATCACCATCTGGTGGGAAGCATTCATTTTTTCTTATAGGCTACATGATATTGCATACTAGATTATTAAGTCGGTAGGCCTTGGAAAAACACAGTTCTTACTTAAAATTTACCAAAGGAAAAAAATAGACTGTTGTAGAAGTATCATGTTTGAATGACTAATTTAGATTGTGTAACTGACACACAAAAAACTCAAAAAGCATAAATGAAGTCATCTCTAGGTATAACCAAATCCAAAGATCACTGTGTTAATTATTTACCCACAACTACTTGATATCTTGAAATATGCCAAATCTTTTGTTTATTTCATGAAGAAGATGTCAATTCAAATACCTATAAATGAAACAACAATTAACTTGTGAATAAAAGAGAAAAATCATAAGAGGCATTAAAAATAAATGGAAATAAAAACAAACATCAAAATGTGTAGGATGCACCTGAAGCAGTGTGGAAAAGTAAAATTTTGCTTTAAGTGTATATAATAGAAAAAGAAGAAAGGTTTAAAATGGATTATCTACATTTCTACCTTAAGAAGCTTGAAAAAAATAATAAATGAAGCTCAATATATGTTTATTGAGCAAGGAAATAATACAATGTGCTAGAAGACAAACAGAGAAAATCAAATGAACTAGAAGACAAATAATAGAGAAAATCAAATGAGGTCAAAGCTTAGTTCTTTGAAAATACTAACTAAATGTATATATTCCTTATTTTTGTGAGTTTGAACAGCTCTAACAAAATGTCATAGCTTGAGTGGACTAAACAACAGACATTTATTTTCTCACAGTTATGGAGACTAGAAGTTTCAGATCAGGATCCAGGATCATGGTGAGGACTCTTTTCTTGGCTTGCAGATGGCTACCTTCTTGCTGTGGCCTGGCATGGCAGAGCTAGATGAAAAGCTCTCTGATATTTCTTCTTCTAAGGGTACTAATTCCATCATGAGGTTCCCACCCCCATGATCTCATCTCAACCTAATTACCTCCCAGAGACCCTATTTCTAAATATCATCACCTTGGGGATTAGGGTTTCAATATATGAATTGATGGGGGAGGAGAGATGACACAATTCAGTCCATAAAATTTCTAGCAAGATTAAATCAAGGAAAAAGAGAGAAAAACAAATCATAATTGTCAGGAATAAAAGAAGGGAAATCAAGATGAGGGAGAGAAGTACGTGGGGGAAGTTTCCTGAACCCTGGGTTAGAAATCAGTACTAACTTCTTTCTCCAGATGTTTTGTAAAATCTTCCAGCAGATAGAAATAATGATAGCTTTGAGTTTACTTAGGAAAGACTTTTTAAAGAATATTTTTATCTTGAATTTAAAGAGACTTAGAAGTGAGTTAAAAGATTTGTCCAGCTGACTTTGACATTTGGCAACACATCAATAAGGCCTATTCTAGAAGTTTCCTTTTCCCACTTCCAATATAATAATTCTCAACAAAATATAATAGTACTTCCAACTTTCATAGATGTTTATACTTTCAACTTTCAAAGATAGGACTTTTGAGCATCATTTTTATCCAATGGTTATGTTACTAACAATAATAAGCCATTGCTTTTATTCATGGCAAACCACACTGGTCAATTTTACTCTTGCCTTTGTTTACCTTCCTCCAACCTTCCTTCCATCAAGTCTAGGCCCTGGGTTTAGTGTCTGAGGGCAGAAAATCAGGCAAATGCTGTGAAGAAGACCCGAGACTTGGTGTCCACATCCTTCCATTTCTCTATCATGCTGAGGCAGTGTAATAGCGCAGAGGGTCAGTAACAACTGAATTTGAGGCTTTGCTCTTTTCCTCGGAGTCTGTTCTCTCTTCTTTAGTATGAGGGTCAGTACTTCCATCATGTATAATGTCTAAACTGGCACCAGGCTTGCAGGAGATGCTTGAGAAGTTAGGACTTCCAATTTAAAGACATTCACTTTGCATAAAGGAAAAAGTAAGAATTGGATGAATACATAGCTACAGCCAGAAATCTATCTATCTCCATCCTCAGAGGCAAGATGGGATCTAAACAAGTCCCTTTATTGAAATAATTGCACTCTGCCCTGGGTTTTCATTGTATCTGTGCCCAAGGCTCTCTGTCAGTCCAGGAGGTATAGCCATTCTGATACAGAGCAAATGGGGACACTGGGTCCTCACCTTGTGATGGGCTTGGCTTCTGAGCTTTTGTCTGTATCAGAGAAGATCAGGAGGACAGTTTGAAAGGAAGGAGAAAGAAGATAGCCACAGAAAAACAAAGCAAAGGAGCTGGCAGAAAAAGAAGTGAGGTCTGTGGCACCAAAGGAAGCAGAAATGGATAAACTAAGTAGGATAAAGACAGAAAGCAAATCCTGAAAAGAATTTATCAGAAGTCTTTAATGTGGTTTTATTTGTGAGGAGAGTGATGAGTGACTTCAGGGTGTTAAAGAGAATGGCTTATCTGAAGCCTAGAGACCAGGCTGACTGACCATGGAGGTTGCTCTTTGTGGACAGCAGAGGCAAGGACTGGACAGAATAGGACCACCACAGGGAGGGAAGGGTGAGATTGACTAAGCTCAGACACTTCCCGAGTAGGACAAGTTGTTGAAAGGACAAACTCGTGTTTTGAGTCCATAGGGCTGAAGAGAGGTGAATCAACATATAGTGTTAATATAACCATTTTTATTATCCTGTGAGTGAACGTTGACAGACTTTTACAGATGCATTTCCAGAGTGGACAGTTATTTTCAAGAAGGCTGCTTGAAATGCCAAGTATCTGTTTCTGAAGACCAGCGTGAGGCTAACTGGAAGGAATGTCTGAATGCAGGTTCTCCACTACCCTTGCAGGTGACTGAATTAGACCATTTAGAGTGAGCCTTGGGATGAGCATTCTATGATTTCACCAAGTGATTCCTGGGCATGCTGAAATTTGACAAGTTTGCCTGCTCCACGGGAATCTGAAACAAAGCTGACTGTATAAAAACCAACTCAGAATTCTGTTAAAAATACAGATTCTTGGGCTGTGGGACCAGTGAGTCTGATTTAGTAGATTTGGGAAACCATGGTCTGTAGTTTATATTAATTTGGTTCTTATGATTTTATAACCATGCTATTAGCACTATTTTGACAGATGTGTTTCAGGAGAGACTTAAGATATTGACCCTATTAATGTTAATTTCGGTTGGAGGGCTGTCCATCTTTTGCTAGGATTATACCTTGGTAGATGGGGAAGAGGCATAATATGACAAATTCAAGTTCTAAGTATCTGATAATTAGGCTAGGGCATCTCTTTGGTCTTAGGGCTAAATCCAGTGTTTGGCACCCCCTTTTATGATCAAAACATAGATCATACATAGGTCTTTGTTAGGGCTGAAGTGCAAGCAGAAACACTCAATTCTCTCTCCAGTATGCCTCCCATTCTCTGAACATTGATAACCAGTCAAAAGATACTGTCTCAAGTTGTAATATGTTTTGAATAGGATACTAATCTCTTAATTAATAAGAGATTAGTGAGGGTAACAACATACAAAGAAACAATTACTGAGAGAATCCAAGATGGAGGCATAGGTAAACACCTACACTGCTGCCTCGCACAACAATTTCAAAACTACAACTAAAAGAGAACGGACATCATCCAGAACCACAGGAAAGCTGGCTGAGTGGAAGTTCTACAGCTAGAGGGAAGGAGAGGGGCTCACAGAGACCCAGAGGAGCTGCAAAAAGCTGAGGTACGAACACGCGCATCGAGAGAGCGGGTGCCGGAATACCTGGCTGGTTTTCTCTGGCAGGAGGGAAACGGAGACTCTCAAAGGCATTGAACCCCTTATCTTACGACACTAAACCCCAGATCCAGATGAAACTCATACGGGGGAGTTTGGACTGTGAAAAGGGAGAGGTGCACGGAAATTTAGGGGAGTCAAAAAAGATCAGAGGCCTGGTGGCGCACACAGCACTGCGCCGCAGAGGACAGATTGCTGATTGTGCCGCTGGCTTTCGCGAGTGGGCGGGAGACAGACCCTCCCAACTGTGCCACTTCTGACTCCACTAAGCCCCTGTTTCAGGTGAAACCCTGGGGACCTAGACTCGTGTGGTCCTGCAGTGCAGGGGAGCCGGAAAGGCAGCGGTCTAGAGGCATTGCTGGTGCCTGCGCACAAGGACCGCTCCAGTGATTACCCAGTCACGTGAGACTCAGTAGCCATGGAGGGCGAGGCCGACTGGAAGGCAAGGCGGTCCCTTAAGCCCTGAGACTCCACCCATCCCAAGCTCAACAGAGGCTTCTTCGGTTTTGCAAGTCTGGTATCATAAGGCTGAATCTAACACAGAAGTTCTTCTGGCATAGTGAAAATGCCGAGACAAGGGAAGGGATCACAAACAAAAGAAATGGAGGGAAAAAAACGACTGGATACAGAGTTCAAAACCACGCTTATAAGGTTTTTCAAGAATATGCTAGAAAAGTTGGATAAAGTTAGTGAGAGCCTAGAGGAGATGAAAAAAGACCAACTAGAGACACTGACTGAAATAAAAAATATTATACAGAGTCCTAACAGCAGACTAGAGGAAGGCAAGAATCAAGTCAAAAATTTGAAATATCAAGAATAAAAAAACACTCAACTGGAAAAGCAAGAAGAGAAAAGAATTCAAAAATGTGAAGATAATGTAAGGAGCCTCTGGGACAGCTTCAAGCGTACCAACATCAGAATTGTGGCGGTGCCAGAAGAAGAGAGAGAGCAAGATTTGAAGACCTATTTAAAGAAATAATGACTGAAAACTTCCCACATCTGGTAAAAGAAATAGACTTACAAGTCCAGGAAGCACACAGAACCCCATATAAAAGGAATCCAAAGAGGACCACACCAAGACACATCATAATTAAAATACCAAGAGCAAAAGACAAAGAGAGAATATTAAAAGCAGCAAGAGAAAAACAGTTCATTACCTACAAGGGAGCACCCATACGACTGTCAGCTGATTTCTCAACAGAAATGATGCAGGCCAGACGGGACTGGCAAGAAATATTCAACATGATGAATAGCAAAAACCTACAACCAAGAATACTCTAACCAGTAAAGCTATCATTCAGAATTGAAGGGCAGATAAAGAGCTTCACAGAGAAGAAAAAGCTAAAGGAGTTCATCAACTCCAAACCAGTATTATATGAAATGCTGAAAGGTACTCTTTTAGAAGAGGAAGAAGAAAAATGTAAAAGCCAAAAAATTATGAACAAGAAATACATATCTATCAACAAGTGAATCTAAAAATTAAGTGAATTAAAAATTTGATCAACAGAATAAACTGGTGAATATAATAGAATCAGGAGCACAGAAAGGGAGTGGACTGATAATTCTCAGGGGGAAAGGGGTGAGGGGTGTACAGGGAGAGACTGGACAAAAATCATACACCTATGGATGAGGTCAATAGGAGGGAGATAAGGGCAGAGGGAAGGGTCGGAGCTGGGTGGAAAGGTGCTATAGAGGGGAAAAAAGAGAAACAAATGTAATAATCTGAATAATAAAGATTTAATTTAAAATAAATAAATAAATAAATTTAAAAAGAAATTTAAAAAAATATTACCTCTACCACAAAAAAAAGAAACACTTATAGCTTAGTGTTAACTAATACCACATTAATCCTGAATCTATAAATATAAAAGTTATTTTAGCAGAAAAGAAAGAAATAAATTATTTTATTACCTGTCTAATAAATCATACCCAGAAACAATTTAGGTGAAAAAGTACCTTCATGTTTCTGAGGGTGATTAGTGATAGAATCTCTGAAGTCTGTAGTTTTATCTTTAAAACTATAGTTTTATAATCAATTTAATTCATCTTGGTGAGTTTTTCCCACTGCACTCTGACATCTGAAGAGTTTCAAGGCATTCTGTCACTTCAACTTTTTCCGCTCTTAGAATGACCTCAAAAGACTTTGGCTGGCAATGCTCAGTTCTTCCATCAGCATTCACCTAAGTACTCCAGTGGGTGAGAGAAACCATGCCAACAGGAGTGCTGGCAATTAGGGAAGTTGCTCACAGGCTTCAGAAAGCTACCATTAGGTCCCCCTCAAGATGGCAAGCTAATGAGCCTTCTTCCTGTCCCAATGGCTATGCCACAAAGTGGTAGAAAAGGGATTAATATTCAGGATTCAAATTAATTTAACATACATTTATTGATGCTTACCATGTGAAGGGATATGTTTTGGAAGAAAAGGGGACTGGCTCTCCTCTGTCCAGGAGCCCTCATCCTGTGGAGAAAAGAGGAGATCATTCCAGCACAAATGCCCACAGAGTAACCCTAAGGGGAAGGGGGAGGTAAGGAGGAAGAGGTTCTGCCTAGGTTGAAACGGGGAGTTTTGGGAATACAGACTTTGAACTAGTCTAGTAGCAGAAGAACAGGCTGGAGGAGGGGCAGGCAGGAGAGAGCCTAGAGGTGGAGATAAGTGAGCAGCCCTCAGGGAAACAGTGAGAAATTTGAGCATACATGCTAATGTTAGAGGACTTGATGTCATATTATCTATCAGTTTATAAAAATAAAAAGGATGGAAGAACATATTAAGTAACACCAGAAATATGCAGTCAGCAAAGTCGAGGCTGTGAGAAACTGGGAGACAAATGACCCAGGTTCTGAGAGAGAGAGAAAAAAAAGTTGTAAAAAAATAAAGAGAAGTGGAAGGAAACCAATAGATTAAAGAGATTTAAGAGACCAATTACAATATATGAATTTCACTTATTTCTATTCAAACCACTATTTAAAAAGAAAGGAAAGTTTTGCTCTGGGAAGCTGCTTGATGTACTTTTCCCTATACTTTCGACTAAGTAGAACTAAAATCCTGGAAATTATATAATAACAAAGATAAGTCTGAAAGTTGGAAACAAGGAGGCAGACAAGGTAGGGACCTCAGGTAGGGAACTGGTTGCCTGTTGTTTTTTGTCTTGTAAATACCAAACTGAAGAAGGCAGTAACCCAAAACACCAATGGGAACAGACAAAAACAAACTCAAACAACACAAGAAAAGCCTGCTGTCTCCAGTCAAAGGGCCAGGAAAAGGGAAGCCTAGTAACTCAGAAAAGTTTTAGATAATAACTGCTCTACAGTTAAACATAATAGAAAAATATGTCTCCACTCAACAATAGCAAAGAGGAAACCTAGACTACCTGTGAACCCTGGAGAGGGGGAGCATCTATTAAGAAGGGCTGCTAGTGGCTAACTGGGCTCAAATTTCTAAAGAGGCCTAGCAGCCTTTTCTTCACAGGGGTCTCTCGTGCTAAACTGCACTTTAGGGAAAAGCTTGCACTGAACTTCTTACCTCTCTGCTAAATTGCCTGTGTGCACTGTGTTTCTGCCATCTGCGCCAATCCTTATAAAAGAGTTCCTGGAATTCTGTTTCAACCAATAGGACTGCGGCTCCCCAATCCAACAAGAACATTGCAGCTCTGACCAATTAGAGCAGCTCTATTATGACCAATCAGGGCAGTGTCTTTTGGATCAATCAAACTATGAAAATTTGGCATCCTCATTTGCATGAGGACAGACCAATCAGGAACCATGGGTAGGGACTACTTCTCCTCCTCCTCCTCCTCCTCCTCCTCCTCCTCCTCCTCCTTCTTTAAATTCTTTATTGTTTAAAGTATTACATATGTCTCCTTTTCCCCCTATTGATCTTTCCCGAGCAACCCCCACACCCACCACATACCCTCAACCCCCTAGTTTCTGTGTCCATTGGTTATGCTCATATGCATGTATACAAGTCCTTTGGTTGATTTCTTATCCCTTTTCTCCCTCCCTCTGTCTTCCCCCCTGAAGTCTGACAGTCTGCTTGATGCTTCTCTGTTTTTTAATCTATTTTTGTTCATCAGTTTATGTTGTTCATTATATTCCACAAATGAGTAAGATCATGTGATATTATCCTTCTCTGACAGGCTTATTTCACTTAGCATAATGCTCTCCATGTTCATCCATGCTGTTGTGAATGGTAAGAGTTCTTTCTTTTTTACAGCAGCGTGGTATTCCATTATATAGACGTAGCACAATTTTTGTATTCCACTCATCTGCTGATAGACCCTTAGGCTGTTTCCAAATCTTGGCTATTGTAAATTGTGCAGCTATGAGCATAGGGATACATATGTCCTTTCTGATTGGTGTTTCTGGTTTCTTGGGCTATATTTCTAGAAGTAGGATTACTAGGTCAAATAGAAGTTCCATTTTTAATTATTTGAGGAAACTCCATACTGTTTTCCATAGTGGCTGCACCAGTTTGCATTCCCACCAGCAGTACACGAGAGTTTCTTAGTAGGAACTTCTGCCATATAAACCAGCCTTCTTCTAGCTTGGGGAGAGCACTTTCCCTTTCTACCAGAGAAGAGTGAAGCAGACTGGTTCAGACTGGTGCAGAGTAGAGCAGAGCAGAGTGAAGCAGACCATTCTGCAATGGAGCAGATCAGCACAATGCAAAGTATGGAGCAGAGCAGTTCATCAAGTAGTAGAGTCGAGTTAGGTAGCCTGAGAGGGGCCTGGCCCCAGAGCTGTCCTGAAGCTGTGCTATACTACAATTGAGCTATTTTACACTGAAGAAAGTTTTCTTCTCCACTGCACCCCAAATTGGAGATTCTTGTTGGCATTAAATTGGCACCAATGACCATTGGTGACATGCCTTAGTGAGGTTATCATGAGATGATGGCAGAGAAGGTAAAAATAAAGCTGGGGCTTTCACCCCACTGGATGATAACAGGTCTCCATACCCTGTAGTGTTGAGACCAATTATATATAAGAAAATAAATGGTTAGAAAAGGTACTTGGAAGGAAGGAAGGAAGGGAAGACGGAAGGAAGGAAGGAAGGAAGGAAGGAACGAAGGAAGGAAGGAAGGAAGGAAGGAAGGAAGGAAGGAAAAAAGGAAAGAAGGGAGGGAGAAAAAAAGGAAGAAAGAGAATGGTAAACAAAAATATGGGTAAATACAGGCTTTTCTTATTTTCTTGAGTTTTCTAAATTATATATGACAATTGAAACAAAAATAACACTGATGTGTTTCTAAATGTATATAGAAGATATATTTAAGACAATTATAAATAGAAGAGGTTAAAGAAATGAAAAGAGAGGTAAAATTTCTATATTTCACCCAAATTGGTAAGATGAGAATATGAGCAGACAATAAGTTGTGTATATATAATGTAATATCTAGAGAAAAACGAGAAAAGTTAACACTACATAAACACAAAAATTCTAGATGCAGAAAAAAGGATTCTAAAAAAACATTTAAGCAAACCTTATGAAGGCATGAAAAAGAAAACAAATAAATAAAAAGCAGACATAAACAGGAAACAAAAAATAAAATGGCAGACTCAAGCCTTAAGGGATGAAAAGGGTCCAAATACACCAACCAAAAACCTGATTGACAAAATGCATTATAAAACATGACCCACATATACTGTCTACAAGAAGTTAACTTCAAATATAATGACATAAGTTATAAGCAAAGGGGTGGAAAATGCATGCAAACATTAATAAAAGGAAAGCAGTAATCGTTATATTGATATCAGATAAAGTAGACTTTGGAGCAAAGAAAACCACCAGATAGAAGGGCATTCATGTCATTATGATAAAAAGAAGACATAGTAATCCAAAATGTGTATGCACTAAAGAACAGAACTGAGAAATATGTGATGCAAAAATAGAACTGAAAGGAGAAATAGACATATTCACAATTGTAGTTGGATACTTTAGCACCTCTCACTCAACAATGGACCGAACAACTAGACAGAAAATCAGCAATAAAATAGACAAAGTCAACCAATGGGATCTGACATTTCTGATAACAACAGAATATATATTATTTTCAAGTACCCATGGAACTTATACCAAAATAGACCATATTCTGAACTATTAAAAAAGTATGTAGGATTTGTTTTAATCAGGTAGACTAAGAGAGAATAAATGTGGACATGATTGTTATGAAGGAAGACGTTTTTATTCATAGTTCTCTAGAAGGGGGTATAGCATGCCATACTGGGTCACATAGGGAAACACCTGGGTTAGTCAGAAGGCAGAAGGAGTGAAAGGAAAATATGGGTAAAAGTCTATATTGTGTCTGGGAAAGACAAGGCAAGGCAGGGTAAAGAGGATTCCATTGGCTAGCTTGAAACATTTTAGCAAGTAGTCTGGTACTCAGCCTTGGGATGATTAGGGCAGGTGAAGTTCCCATTTCAAGAATATAGAAAAAGAAGTGAAAAATAAATCTAAAGAAAACAGAAGGAAGAACATAATAATGTAAGAACAGAAATCAATTAAGTTGAAAACAGAAAAAGAAGAGAGGAAATTGGTGATACAAGAGCTGGTTCTCTGAAGTGATTAATAAAATGGATGAATTTCTAGGAATATTGACAAAGGCAAGAGAGAGAGAGAGAGAGAGAGAGAGAGAGAGAGAGAGAGAGAGAGAGAAGACTACAGACCCTGAAGATATCCAAAGGATAGTAAGGAAATATTACAAATTTACTCTAATTTGCAATTTAGATGAAATGGATCACTTCCTCAAGAAATACCTACCATAACTCACCCAATATGAAATAGATAATTTTAATAATCCTATAAGTCTTAAGGGCATTGGATTTGTAAAAAAGAAATCTCAAAGAACATTTAGGCCCAAATAGTTTCACTGGGGGATTCTATCAAATGTTTAAAGAAAGATTACCATCTATTTCACATGTTCTATTGTAGAAAATACAAAACATACAAACAACACACTCATAGATACAAACAAAATGGTGATTACTAGAGTGGAAGGGAATGTGGGGGTGAATGAATAGGGTAAAGAGAGTAAAATATATGGTAACAGGAGGAGATTGTACTTTGAGTGGCGAGCTCACAATAAAGTATTGAATGTTCTATCATAAAATGTACACCTGAAATTTATATAATGTTATTGACCAGTGTTCTCCTGTAAATTTAATTTAAAAAAGGAAATAAAATAAAGGAGGTAAGAGCACTTAACAATTCATTTTGTGATTCTAGTATTATCCTGATACCCAAACCAAAGATAATACAAAAAAGGAAATCTACAGAACAATACCTCCATGAATGTAGATGTAAAAATTCTTTAATAAAATATTAAGAAATGAAATTCAGTAATATATAAAAAGGAGTATATGTTGTGACCAAGTTTATTCCAGGAATGCAAGCTGGTTTCATATTTGAAAACCAATCAGTGTAATCACCATATTAAGGGGCTAAAGAAAAAAGTCACATGATCATAGCAATTAACGCTACACTTTCCCCCCCTCCCATAAAACTCAATACCCATGCATGATAAAACTCTCAGAAAAACAAGGAGGAGAACTTTCTCAACTTGATAAAGAGCACCCACAAAAAACCTATGGTTAGCATTACACTTAATGGTGAAAGATTGAGTCTTTTCCACTTAAATAGAAAATAAGATCAGGAATTCAGTGTTTACTATTTCTATTTAACACAGGTTAGTGCTAGAAGTTCTATATAGTACAATATGGTAAAAACAGGTCATAAAGGAAGAGCTACAACTATCCCTAATTGCAGATGATATGATTGTTATGCAGAAAACCCCAAGGAATCTACAAAAATCTAAAGTGAGTTCAGCAAGATCACAGGACATAAGCAAATAAGCAAACAAAGTAACATTTATGTCCATATGTTAGCAATGCATATGTGGACAGTGTATTTTATAGAACTAAAATACAATACTACTTGTAATCACTCAGAGAAAAGAAAATACTTAGAAGTAAATCTAACAAAACTTTTATGACTTATACACTAAAAACTATAAAATGCTGATAAAAGAAATCAAAGAAGGTATAAATAAATAAGCATTCTGTGTATATGGATAGGAAGATTTGACATTGTAAAGATGTCAGTTCTCCCCAAATTGATATACAGATTAATGCCACTCTTATCTAAAACCCATCAATATTTTTGTAAATATAAATAAGATTATTCTAACTATATGGAAAGGCAAAGGAATTGTAATAGCTTAAACAATTTATAAAAATAAAATGGGAGAAATCACTTTCACAGATTTCAAGACTTATATAGTACATTAATCAAGGCTATTTAGTGTTGGTGGAAGGATAGAAACAAAAATCAATGGACTGGAAAAGAGAACCCTAAAATGGCCTCATACAAATGTGCCCGGTTGATTTCTGGCAAAGGTACAAAAGCAATTCACTGAAGGAAAAAGTATTTTTATCAAATGATGCTGAACATCTACAGGTCAAATAAATGAATAAACCTCAAAAGTCTCAAGCTTTTTACAAAAATCAACACAAAATAGACCACAGATTTCAGTGTAAAACTATACTGCTTTTCAGATAAAATATAGGAGAAAATCTTCGGGACCTAGGGCTAGGTAAAGAATTCTTAGACTTGATACCAAAACCATAATTCATAAAAAAATTTGATAAGTTGGACTCCATTAAAATGAAAAAAACGATTGCTCTGTAAATGATCCTGTTAAGATGACAAAAACAAAGCTACAGTGTGTGTGGGGGGGCTGGAGGTAGGGAGGAGGGGTTAGGGGAAGGAGTTGAGGGGATTTACAAACCAAATATCTCTGACCATGGACTAGTATCTAGAATACTAGTATATAAAGAATTCTCAAAACTCAACAATAGAAAAACAATCCAATTAGAAAACAGGCAAAAGACATGAAGAGGATAGAGATGGCAAATAAACATATGAAAAGATGTTCAACCTCTTTAGCCATTAGGGAGATACAAATTAAACACATCTAGCAAAATGGCTAAAATAAAAAATAGTGACAACACACAGTGCTGGCAAGGATGAGGAAAAACCGGGTCCCTCAGACATGCTGGTGGGATAAGCTATTCTGGAAAACAGGTTGGCAATTACTTAAAAAGTAAAATGTGCCCAGCAATTGAATTCCTGAATACTTATCACAGAGAAATGAAGACTTGTGTTCACAGAGAAACCTATACATGAATGTTCATGTTTTTGTGTAAGCTCTGAACTAGAAACAGCCTCATGTCTTTGAATGGGTGGATGGTTAAACAAACGGTGGTACACTCATATCATGAATATTAAGTAATAAAAAGAAATAAACCTGCCGAAACCAGTTTGGCTCAGTGGATAGAGCATCGGTCTGCAGGTTTGATTCTGGTCAAGGGCATGTATCTTGGTTGCAGGCACATTCCCAAATGGGGGGCGTGCAGGAGGCAGCTGATCAATGTCTCTCTCTCATTGATGTTTCTAATTCTCTATCCCTCTCCCTTCCTCTCTGTAAAAAACTCAATAAAATATATTTTTTAAAAAAGAAAGAAATAAACCATTGGTATATGGAAGGTGGAAAATCCAAACCATAAAATGATAGAAGTGATGACTAAACCAGTGGTTGCCAGAAGTTGAGGGGTATGTGGTGGGCAGAGATGGGTTAGAAGGGAATGGTTAGGAGGAAAAGTGCAACATGAGGGGTTCTTATAGTGATGGAATGTTCTGTATCTTGACTGTATCAATGTCAATATCTTGATTGAAATCTTGTACTATAGTTTTACAAGATGCTACTATTGGGGAAACTGTGCAAGGAGCACCTAGAAGTCCTGTGCATGGAATTTGTGCATTGGGGGGGGGTAGGTGTCACTCAGCCCAGCCTCTCCGATTTGAGACCCCACAGGGATCGGGCCTAATCCAGCAGTTGGACATTCCTCTCACAATCCGGAACTGCTGGCTTCTAACTGCTCGCCTGTCTGCCTGATTGCCCCTAAACTTTTCTGCCTGCCAGCCTGATCACCCCCTAACTGCCCTCTTCTGCAGGCCTGGCCCTCACAACTGCCCTCCCCTGCCAGCCTGAGCTCACCCCCAAAGGTGCTCCTCTGACGGCCAATTTGGTTCTGATTGGTCAGTTTCTATGCCAGTCAGTGTCAAAAGCTTTGCCTCCTAAGCAGCCATTGGCTCCTCACAGTTGACCCAGATTTGGTTCTAATTGGTCAGTTTTTATGCCAGTCAGCATCTCTGGGCTTAACAGTGGGGCCTGATCAGAAAGGTGGGGCTGATCAGCAGCCCTTGTGGAGGCCTGGAGAGAAATAGAGGCATGGCTGCTGAACAGGTGTGGAAAGAAAGAGAGCAGCAAGTGCTGATCAGCAGCTGCCACAGATGCTATGGATCAGACCCTGCTTTTCTCTTTAGGCCTCTCTCTGGGCCTGATTTGCAGCTCCCTCAGCAGTCAGTGCTAGGTCACAGTGCCTGCAGCCATAGCAGTCAGTGCTGGGTCACCATGGCAACCCAGCGCTGACTGCAGGACTGACATCCAATTGGTTGAGCCTCCCAGTCATTGTGGATGTGACAAACTCAGGATTTTTATATATTAGGATATGAATCTATAACTATATCATAATAAGTTTAATTTTTTTATTAATTTTTTATACATATCTCCCCATTGCCCCCCCTCCCTCCCAGGCATACCCCAACCCCCCAGTGTCTATGTTCATTGGTTATGATTATATGCATAGATACAAGTCCTTTGATTGATCTCTTATCTACCTCACCTAACTTTAATCTTCCTGCTGTAATTTCACAGTCTGTTTGAAGCTTTACTGTCTCTGTATCTATCCTTTTGTTCATCAGTTTATAATGTTCTTTATTATCCACCAATGAGTGCGATCATGTGATGCTTCTCCTTCATTGACTGGCTTATTTCACTAAGCATAAGGCTCTCCAGTTCCAACCAGGTTGCTGCAAATGGTAAGAATTCCTTCTTTTTAATGGCAGCATAGAATTCCATTGTGTAGATGTACCACAGTTTTCTGATCCACTCATCTGCTGACGGGCACCTAGGCTGTTTCCAAATTGTGGCTATTGTAAATTGTGCTGCTATGAACATAGGGGTGCATAAATCCTTTCTGATTGGTGTTTGTAATTTCTTAGGATAAATTCCTAAGAGTGGTATTACAGGGTCAAATGGGAGATCCATTTTTAGTTTTTTAAGGAAACTCCATACTGTTCTCCACAGTGGCTGCACCAGTCTGCATTCCCACCAACAGTGCACAAGGGTTCCTTTTTCTCCGCATCCTCGCCAATACTTGTCGTTTGTTGATTTGTTGATGATTGCCATTCTGACAGGTGTAAGATGGTATCGCATTGTCGTTTTGATTTGCATCTCTCGTATGATTAATGACTTTGAACATGTTTTCATGTGTCTCTTGGCCTTCCTTCTGTCGTCTTTTGCAAAGGTTCTATTTAGGTCCATTGCCCATTTTTTTATTGGATCCTTCATCTTCCTTTTATTAAGTTGTATAAGTTGGTTGTAGATTTTGGAGATTAAACATTTATCAGTGATAGCATTTGCAAATATGTTCTCCCATGCATTGATCTTTCTTGTTGTTTTGTTGATGGTTTCTTTTGCTGTGCAAAAGCTTTTTATTTTGATGTAGTCCCATTTGTTTATTTTTTCTTTAGCTTCCATTGCCTTTGGAGCAGTATCAGTGAAGAAGTTCTTTCGGCATATATCTGAGATTGTGCTGCCTGTGGATTCCTCTAGTATTTTTATGGTTTCTCTTCTAATGTTTAAGTCCTGTATCCATTTTGAGTTTATTTTTGTATTTGGTGTAAGTTGGTGATCCAGTTTCAATTTTTTGCATGTATCTGTCCAATTTTCCCAACACCATTTATTGAAGAGGCTATCTTGGCTCCATTGAATGTTCATGCCTCCTTTGTCAAATATTAATTGAGCATAGTAGTTTGGGTGGATATTTGAGTTCTCTATTCTATTCCATTGATCTATATGTCTGTTCTTGTGCCAGTACCAGGCTGTTTTGAGAACAGTTGCTTTGTAGTATAGCTTGAAGTCTGGTATTGAGATCCCACCTACTTTATTCTTTTTTTCTCAGAATTGCTGTAGCTATCCGTGGTCTTTTTTTGTTCCAGATGAATCTATGAAGAATTCTTTGTAGGTCTCGGAAATATGTCGTTGGTATTTTAATGGGTAGTGCGTTGAATCTGTAGATTGCTTTGGGTAGTATGGACATTTTAATGATGTTCATTCTCCCAATCCATGAGCATGGTATGCTCTTCCATCTGTTAACATCTTCCTCTATCTCTTTTTTCAGTGTCCTGTAGTTTTCTGCATAAAGGTCTTTTACCTCTTTAGTTAGGTTTATTCCTAGGTATCTTAATTTTTTGGTGCGATGGTAAATGGGATTGCTTTTTTAGTTTTTCTTTCTATAATTTCACTGTTAGTGTATAGAAATGCCACAGACTTCTTAGCATTAATTTTGTATCCTGCTACATTGCCGAATTCATTAATTAAGTCAATTAGTTTTGGAATGGAGTCCTTTGGGTTTTTTATGTACAATATCATGTCATCTGCAAATAAGGACAGCTTTAATTCTTCTTTTCCAATTTGGATGCCTTTTATTTCTTCTTGTTGTCTAATTGCAAGTTTAATTTTTTTTAAAAAGGAGCTTTTATAGGACAATAGGAGAATTCTAAACACTGGCTGAATTTTTTTAGTGGGACAGTGGCATTTTTTTGTTTTAAAAAATAGTTTAGACTCATAGAGGAGCCATACTGAAATATTTGCAGATGATAATCTAGACTTGGGGATGGGCAGGTGAGGTGAGAAAGGTGGATAGGCATAAAAAGATGCTTGTTGGAGCTGGATAATAGGTGCATGAGGTTTCTTAATGATGCACATTACACGTGTAGTCAAGCACAGAGCTGTGGGAGTCAGTGTGATACAATAGTTAAGCCACTGACTTTGAGACAGTTGCACCTGGTTTGAACCTTGGCTCTGCTACTTATTAGGTATGGACCTTGGGCAAGTTAACTAACCTCTCTGACCCTCAGTGTTCACATTCATAAAATGGGGATGATATCTCATCAGGAAGAGGGTTAGTTGAGGGAAAAAATGGTCTTCATGCAAGGGACTGGGAGAGGGAGAGCAGGCAGTTCAGGAGCCCAAGTTGAAGGTGGAGATCCAAGTGTGGGAAGCCGTGGTCCCTGCCGGCCCGGTAAAGCAGGGGATAGAGCAAGGGTGGGGATGCCTGCCTGTTTTCCCCTACAATGCTGGGTCAAATAGGGACAGGGTGGAACACAACTCCTTTGTTCAGTTGTGCATGCAGGACAAGATAAAGATGTCCTTGATTATGAATAGCTGAGTACAGCCGAATATCTGTTCCTGGTAAATATTTTTCTGAGCATGTCTTAAGGAACTGGCGCCTGGTCACGTCCTGGGACAAGGTCACTTGGAGGAATGCCCGGGCTCAGTGTATAAAAGGTCCTGTGCTCTTAATAAACTTGCTGCAGTTCCACGATGAGCTGCAGTCTTCCTGAAGCCCCTCTTTAAGACTCTTCTTTCTTTCTTTCTCAAACCTACCAGTCCTACCTTCAGGATCTGCAACGCCGGCTGGTTCTGGCAGGTGGTGCCCGAACAGGGACCTGAGGATACTGGGACGACTGGGAAGGTCGCCATGTAGTAAGGTCGCGACAAAGTTGTGAGTACCGGCGGATGTGTGGAATATTCGGGAGTAAAAATGGGGCAAGCTTCTAGTAGGGACTTGTTCATACAGGTTCAACATAGCATGCTAGTGGCACGAGGTGCCTGTGTAGAAAAGCCGCAATTAACAAGGTTTGTTCAGTTTGTGCAAACTATTTGTCCATGGTTTCCACAAGATGGGACTATTAATTATAGGATGTGGAAGAAGGTAGGAAATGAGATTCAGAATTGGTATAGTGTGCATGGTCCGAGTCAAGTGCCTGTAGATGCTTTTATATTATGGTGTTTAATTCGGGATTGCCTTAGTGATGATTCAGAAATAACTTAATGGCAGAAAAGCACAAGAGAAAGAAAAAATTTAAGATCTGTCTTTATCTTTTAAGCATGAAAAGAAATTCGGCCAGACTTGTTACTGATGCTTTCCTCCCTGAAGTAAGCAGGATGTGGAGGAAGAGAGACACTGTAGCAATCCAATATGGAAGTCCACTTTCCCTGTAATACTGATCTAAAGTCTCCTTTCTCACCATGAAAAAGTTTTAAAAATTTAGAGATGTATCTGGAATTTCTGTACTCTTGAGGAGAGAATCCCAGCTTAAAAAGAAATGTGCGCAATTGTCCACCTTTTTGGACATATTAGACAGGGTGTTAAGCTGGAATCTCTCCGCAAAAGCTGCAGAAAAAGAAAAACCCAGAACTGATCTTTATTTTTTAAGAAAAATGGCGTAAAGGAACCAAAAGGAGAAGATTTTGTGTTATTAATCGAGGTTTTCAGCTAAATGCAAATTAAATTGGGAGAAAATAAAATTTCTCTAATAATTAGGAATTCAAAATACGTTGTTAATTGGTCTAATAAAAAAGAATTAATTCTGTAATTCCCAACCGACAGTTTAAAAATATAATTAATATCTTAAGATAATTATAAAAAGTATTATAATCTTTAAATCAAATATAAATATATATATTTAATAGTTTTTTCCATGTTAAAATTTCAAAGCTTTAACAGAGATGATTCTTGGAAAGCTCCATGGGCCCAGAGTAATACAAGAAATTTGTTCTCTCTTTTTAAAGGACATCTTCTTGAATTTAACCAATCTAATATACTTGAAATTGCATGGAAAACTTTATCAAATAAGAATTAAAAACTATATTTTAAATGTTGTGAAGGTTTTGGCCTCTAAGAAGGGCACAAGGTAGCACTCTAGGGAGAGGCATAAACAGCCTCTGAGAGATCCTAGATGTCAGAGAGGTAACCATTGGGCAAGACAGTGTAAATCAAAATTTCATAGAAATGGGCAGCCTCTAAATCAAGATACAGGGTATGATCAACCGCTGGGAAATGGCTAGAGGGGTGCCCCCCAGCCTCATTATTCAGTATGAAAGTTAAATGGAAAGATCCCTAATCTAGTTTATGGAAGGGACCCGATCCATTATTAACCTTTGGGAGAGGGTATGCTTGTATATTTCCAGAAAATTTTCCCAAACCCATGTAGATTCCTGCTAGAAATATTAAACTACAACAGGGATCCAAGAGAGAAACTAGTCAGACTAATAAGAACTTTACACCTGGAGCCACACCATGCCCTGCAGACAATCAGCTACCTCAGCCACAGAGAGCAACGACTCCAAGCAATCCACTGAAGAAGAGGATCAGGAGGAGGTCAAGCAGAACAACAAACAACCTGAAGACCACCAGAAGCATGGTAAAGAGGACCGTACAGACACATAAGAACGTATTTCTTGCAATACCAACAGTTACCAGCTATACGGTAATATTACCTGGGGCACATAGGGAAGTATTTTTGACTTATATTCCTAACCCTTCATGGGTAAGAACCCTTAGGTGTACTGATTCCTCTGTTTCTTATAGTCTCTAAGAAGGGCAAAATTAAGTAACTAAATATTTCTTAAAATTCCAACATTAGAATTTAAAATGACAAAAAGCCCATAGCTGCCTGTATTCTTAAGCTAGAGGTGGGGCAACATTTGTAGCTTGTGAATCAGACATAAACATTTACTAAATTTCTTTTGCTTTTTAAATTAAGATACCTACTTTAATTAATAAATTAGCTTTTTAAATAAAAATCAAAGTTTTCAGCTAAATAAAGAGCCAATGTTTTAAGTATTCTAATAAAGTAACTAAGACCTTGTTTATACAAAAAGAAATTGATAGCCAGTTTGAAATTGAATTACCATGGCCTAGAACAAAAGAATATCCTTACATAATATTATTCTAAATGTCATTATAATTTTTTGACAAATATCCCAAACAAACTTACAATCTAATTCTCTGAATATTTGGTAGCAATTTTAAAAAATAATATAAAAGGAATTAAGGCAATGAGAAGGTACTTGAGCATTCTATATTGGCTTTTCTTGCTCTTTTTGCCAAGAGGGACCCTCCCACAGCTGTCGCCTGAGCTTTCCGTTCATACTGAGGTTAAAGCCTTGTGTTGGCTGGTACCATGAATCTGTCTCTCACCCAGTGGTATAAGCTGGGCCCTCTAAATAAGAAACCTGGATTCCCCAAGATATGTAATCAGTACTAGGACCCTGCCAGCAGGCGAGGAGATCGCAAGGCAGGTACAAGGCATGGAGGCCACAAGGGCATTGGCTACCAAGGAGACGGAACTGAACTTCACATCAACCTGCTTGGCGCCGGAGGATGGCTGGTTAGCTAGTGACGGGTAAAATTCCTCAGAGGAGGAACAACCTAAGACAGGCATAGTCGCAGAGGGGCCATCAGGAGAAAACTTGGGGATCAACAGAGGTGAGGCATAGATCCTCACCCCCCTCCCCCAACATTGCAGGGGCTTGAACCTTCGTCCCTTCTGAGGGAGGTCTCCTGTCCCATGGCTGCTTCACTTCCCACGCCCAGCTCCAATCGGGACCCAGGTGACAAGACAGAGACTTGGCCCAGCTCCGTTCAGGACACAGATGACAGACAAAGATTTAGTGCAGCTCAGATTAGGACCCAGCAACAGACAGACTTGGCTGACAGCTGCCCTATATTCTAAATCCAACTTAACACCAGGAATACTCAGGGCCTACTCAAGAATACAAATAATCCTTTCCACTAATATTTACAGGATAAAACTAAGATTGTTGTTAGAATATTAAATTTGATAATAAAATAGTTGGTAAATTTTCAAATTAATTTAGTTAGTTAATTAAAATAGGTAAATATTCAAGAAAATTTAATTGTACTAGAAAAAGTTGTTCCTAGTGTATTAACTTAAATTTCTATTAGTAGCTCATTGCATAGTAAAATTACTTAACATGCAATAAACATAAAGCAGTCATATTTACATTATAAAAATTTTTCAAAAGCCTCATAATTAAATAAAAAAGGGGGGATAGTACAGTAATATTATGTAAGGAAAAATATCCTGTAAGCAAATTACACCTAAAAATTTTTTTACTTAACAAGACACCCATAAAAAACATACATAGTATTAAAATAAGCCAAAGGAAAATCATTTGGGCAAAAATAAAAAGGATCCAAAGTCAAATTTATAGAAAAAATTCCTTTACTAACTTTTGGTGGAGAACGTTTATATATTTTCAGAAAAACAGCTCCAAGACCATATGAATTCCTACAACAGGGAATACTCCAACTATGAAGACAAGAGGAGAAACAGTCCAGAGATGGAAGATGCTGACGACACCTGGCCATCCTAACAGTCAGCAGCTGTGCATCGATGCAGGTTGCCCAGGACCAAACCAGAGAGGGTCAGACCTGCATTGCCACCATTTGTCCACCATCCAGAACTGAAATATCATTGCTAACATGTACACTCAAAAAACTGTTGGACTTTGAAACTGGGACTCAAAGGACTGTTGGTCCAGAAAGAAAGATACTATAGACTTATTCATTTATCTCTTAGCATAGCCATTGTTGCTTGTCTTATTTTTTGTTCTTAATATTTATGTCTAGTCTACAGATACAAGATTTTTTAAAGGAAAGAAAACGGGGGAGATATCAGAAACCAAACATTGTTCTTACTAAAAAGATGTAAACAGGAGGTCAGAAGGCTGGTCAACCTTAACTGCTCTGAAAGGTCAGAGCTAATTACTCACTGTTGAGTTAAAACATTGTTGGCTGAAGCAACCTCTACCTGTTTGTTTCATGTTAATTTCTGTTTTTGTTATCTCCTGCCTAAAGGCTAGGGTGTGTCCCAAAGCCTTAATAAAAGGAAGAAAAAGGCCAGAGCAAGTGGCAGTCCTTTCCACTAGAGGAAGGCTCCCGCCTGGCCCCCCAAAGAATATAATCAGTCCCATTTTCCATGGGAAAATGGTAAAAGACATCTATCAGGAATTTGGCATGATACCAATACTTCATTAGACCTAAGGGAATTGCACGGGGAGATACAAAACCTACTCAATGCTCCACAACTAGATGTTGACATAGCTCAAGAAGCTTCCGAGTTTCTATTGCGGTTATGGGATAACTTTCCCTCCATGTCTATGACAATACACGGGCTGATAGGATTAGTAGTTGTTGCAGCATTATTATTTCTGTTATGCTTACTTCTTCCTTTTTGTGTAAGATTTGTATACCAGCAAACTTATAAACTAGCAACTGATATACGGCTACTACAATTACACCAGGAAAAGGATAGTTTGCTCTAAAACTATAAAATAAAAAAGGGGGAACTGTGGGAAGCCGTGGTCCCTGCCCGGTAAAGCAGGGGATAGAGCAAGGGTGGGGACGCCTGCTTGTTTTCCCCTACAATGCTGGGTCAAATAGGGACAGGGTGGAACACAACTCCTTTGTTCAGTTGTGCATGCAGGACAAGATAAAGATGTCCTTGATTATGAATAGCTGAGTACAGCCGAATATCTGTTCCTGGTAAATATTTTTCTGAGCACGTCTTAAGGAACTGGCGCCTGGTCACATCCTAGGACAAGGTCACTTGGAGGAATGCCCAGGCTCAGTGTATAAAAGGTCCTGTACACCTAATAAACTTGCTGTAGTTCCACGATGAGCTGCAGTCTTCCTGAAGCCCCTCTTTAAGACTCTTCTTTCTTTCTTTCTCAAACCTACCAGCCCTACCTTCAGGACCTGCAACGCTGGCTGGTTCTGGCATCCAAGGTTAAGTTGGACAGTGTCTTGGAATCTAGAAAAGAATCTCAAAGAGTTTTAAAATTATAACAACCAAACCCTGGCCCAATGGCTCAGTTGGTTGGAGCGTTGTCTGGTATAACAAAGGTTGTGTGTTTGATTTCTGATCAGGCACATACCTGAGTTCCCAGTGGCAATCTTTCTCCTCTCTCATTTCCCCCTTTCTCTTTCAAAATCAATAAACATAGCCTCAGGTGAAGATTAAAAACAATTGTGACAACTGAAAAGAAGCCATTAGGTTTGTGCTCAGAGCATCATTATGCTGATAATGGTTGGTTTCAGTGGGGACAGTGGTGAGAAGCAGATGGATAGAGAGTGCTGGCAGCAAGTGTGCCATACTCTCAGACCTTGAAGGGATGGTGCATGAGAGCTCCAAAGGGAAGGTGTGTTTAGGCACGTTAAAGAGCAGAGAGAAGAGACCAGTGGAACAGTCATGAGGGGTCCAGGAGTCCCAAGAACAAGGTGGAAAAGAAGTCCCTTTTCCATTTAGATTGGTCCTGCTAGCAAAGCTGTTTTATCTGCCTCGATATTTCCCTCCTTCCTGTTCATGGGCTTAATTTTATACCCATTCAAAATAGCTATTTAAAAACAACAATATTATAGGACAATCGGGAATTACCAGTGCTGACTAGATTTTTTAGTGTTATAGAATCTGGGGCTGTGTCAGGCCCTCATGTATATTCATTATCCATTAGGTGTCCCTGTGCATTGTGTATGCTAATTATGTCAGTTGCATGTGTGTATTATTACTCCCGAGTGAACAGTCTGTGACTGACTCACCAACACCCACACAAAAGGCATCTATGTTTAACCAGGACATCCTTAGGAGGAAGGTTTCCCCACCTATGGCAATAAAGCTTTGGATCTTTTTCTCAGTCATCATGGACTGAAGGACTCAGGTAATGAGTCTGTTGAGGCAAGCTTTGTTAGATTGCTGCTGAACACCTGAAAACTTCCCCAACCTCCTCTCTATCAAGATTGTACTGACCCAGAGGACATCCTCCATTTGCTAAAGCTGCAAACTCCTCTCCAAGTGGAGGACTGAGTGGGCTGCTGAACTTGGTCTCTGCTCATTTGTTGTGAGAAAACAAGAGTCCCCAGTGAACTTTACCCATGGAACCAGCAGCTACCCCAGCAAGAGTGCCCCAATCCATTCATCATACCACTGGGAATGATATTATGGTGCCCCAAACAGAAACCCAGAATGCATAGGAAGGCTTAAGCAGTGGAGCTCAATTTTATTAAGGGGAGCTATTCACAACTACTGCAAATGGACTAGTTTTAAAAAGCTTCCAACTCCCATACAGCTCTGTCTACATTCACAAAGCCATTAAAATATATTGTACAATGAACACTTTCCAGAGCAGCATGCTAGTTTATAAACTTGTCGATAAACAATGCAAAATATGATTTACAACAAGATACAATAAGTTCAAAATTTAAATATTTAAAGTATAATTCTAAAACTAACATCATATGTTTTTCCAGGTAAAGAAGACTAGTCATTATAAAAATATATAAATTCAAAGTCAGTACTAAAACACTTAATCCTATAAAAATATATTTTACTAATAAAATTATCCATTTCTAGATTAATGTTATCAACAAAAGTTACAGTTTTAAAGTTTCAGGAAATACCCACTATGTCAGATGGTCCACTTAAAACAGACATGTGAAAGAAGCTTCAAGGCATGGTTGTCACCCTGTCTTAGTTTTTAGAGATGGACCACATATGTGATCATGTTGCATATTAATGGCACAATTATTCTATTAAACATTAACTCAGATACCTATGTATTATGAGAGCAGAGTCATTTCTAAACATAGTCTCTAGCCTAGAGAGAGGGTCCTTAGGAGAAGACACCAGTTTTGTTAGGAGCTGGCTACATCACACTTTGAAATGTCTAACTTGGAAAACCAGTGGTTGCATTTTGACCACTATCTGAAATCAGCTCATTCATTTCATTTTGCTTACTCTCCTTTAGGACATGACTGGGGTGGTTTCTTTGTGTCTGGGCTCTTTTTGATCTTTTGAAACACACTTTCAGCAGCAGGTAACACAACTCAGCCACATTGAGTAGCATGCAAATCACCGAGGCAGAGATCATAAAAATGGTGAACACGGTTTTCTCCGTAGGTCTAGAGATGAAGCAATCAACGAGGTTGGGACAAGGATCAATCCCACATTTCAGCACCCAGGGCAGGTGGTACCCATTGTATAGGAAGTAAAACACATACATAAACGAAGCTTCAAAGATGATTCGGAAAAATATGCTGCTGGTGTATGTCCACCACAGGGCTCCCTCGATCCGAACCTTCTGCTTTTTAATGTCTTCCAAGTCTTTGAATTCATTTCTCTTCTCTCCTCGTCTGAATTTGCGGGCGGCCTCCTGCCGGTAGTAGGCAACATGCATAGCCACAAGTAGGGCAGGGGTGGAGACGAAGATGAGCTGTAGGGCCCACAGCCGGATGTGGGACACTGGGAAAAAGTGATCATAGCATACATTTTTGCATCCTGGTTGCAGAGTGTTGCAGACAAAGTCTTCCTGTTCATCACCCCACACTTCCTGAGCAGCCACCACAAGGATCATGACACGAAAGATGAAGATGACAGTGATCCACACCTTCCCGATGCTGGTGGAATGTTTGTTCACACCCCCGATGAAAGTGTGCAGGGTACCCCAATCCATTGTATTAGTTTATTCCTAAACAGACAAAGGGAAATTAACAGAAAGTTCATTTGAAGGTATACAATGGTACTTATATTACAGATTGAAGCAATTTTTGCTTAAAGTATGTTGTGATAGTTATAATTTCAACCCCTAAACTACTGGTAGGAGGTGTTCTGGGAAGGAATGCCCAGTCTAAAGCCATTCAAAGGTATTTATTATTATTATTATTATTATTATTATTATTATTATTATTATTTTTACCAGAGATAACTTTTGAGCGGATTTAATATCATCTTCATTCAATGGACTTCAGATTATATAATCGGTCACTAATTAACATGAATACAGGAACTCAGGTAATTCAAATTCCTTCCCCAGTTCCCATGAAATCACTGTGTTTCTAATTGCCCAGAAAGCACAGAGGGTCCATAGATAATTTAGTGATTAAATGATTTATCCAAGAAAAAAATATTATTCATTGGAATGAAATAATCTGGTTTACCCTACAAACTAAGAAGAGAAATTAAGAAAATAAATACTGATTTACTTACACAATGTATTTATATTTATTTCTATCCTGAATATCATTATGCCATCATCGTGGGCTCTTAGAAAAGCTAATGTCATACCTATGGAAAGACCCTCTTCTAAAAGAGAAACATAACTTTCATAAAAGGTGCTCACTTGTTCTTCCTTGTACTAACCAGACTGATGATGGCTTTTCCTTCCCAGCAGATACCACCACACCAACAGTTGTGGTGAAGGACTCATGCCACTGCAATAACGAGCCTCACTCCTTAGCTCACTGATTTAATGTCCCGGAAGAAAAGGACTTCTTGCAGAAACTTTTGATACAATTCAAGCAGATGTCTTCCATGTTACCACACAAGACTAAAAAGTTGGTCAGCAACCTCCTTGAAAATAAAGTAATGAATAATGAACACTTCGAGAGTCTTCTGAAAGTGAAAGGCTCTCTCCTCTGAAAAACCCAATTTTTTCACACCCTTTAGGGGAGGAGGGAGTCACCAAAGTCCTTCTGTCAACCCATCTTAGACTTTCTTGAACTGCAGTCAGGCTTCTTCCCAGGCTAACTCCCCCACCTGCCATGAGTTTGCTGACAGTCACTGTGATGATGGCAGTGGAACAGACATAGTGTGTGTTAGTGTCAAAACAATGTTTACAGATACCTCTCATGTCATCAGCAAGTTAACTGTCTTTCCATAGTTCATTTAATAACAACACCCTAACATTTTATTTAAGGAATATTTTATCCCTCAGAAGGAATATCCTTATAAGCAGGATATTCATGCCATATAACAAGGCTTCCTAGAAGAAACTCAAGGTTAGGCTAGAAGATGAGATTAGCATGCCTGCTCTCACACCAGAAATGTTGTATTTGTTCATATCACATCAAAGAAGACACTGGCTGGGGGTTTCTCAAGATGGTGTTGTACATGATGGTGGTAGCCGAGGAGTGTCCCCATGGAGAATGAGCTGAAATTCTACTACATGGCACACACATCTCTGGATGTGGTGGATGAGAAGATCTCTGCAATGGGAAAGGCCCTGGTGGATCAAAGGGAACTCTACCTGGGCCTGCTGCATCCCACAGAGGACTACAAGGTATATGGCTATGTGACCAAGTTCAAGGTGAAGTTTGTTATGGTAGTGAATGCTTCCAACATAGCGCTTTTTGACAATGAGATTCACAGTATGTTCCAGAAGTTGCTTGTTGATTGAAGAAAAGTGTTTTGTACATAAAAAAGAAAAAGAAAAGAAAGACACTGGCAAGCTGATTACCTGCTGGAGTGTGGCCAGGTGGCAGAGCCTAGAAAAACTCTCAGGAGAGAACACTGAGGGAGCTGGAGCAGTTTAACTGGAAGACAGCTCTCAGTCACAAGGCAACAGGAGGATCAAGGATTAAGAATTGAATCCAAGATAGAATGAACATAAAGCCAGGATTTTTTTTTCTTTTTCAATTACAGTTGACATTCAATATTATTTCGTATTAGTTTCAGGTGGATAGCATAGTGGTTAGACATTTATAGAATTTAAAAAGTGATCCTCTCAGTAAGTCTAGTAGCTATCTGGGATTATACATAGATATTACAATATTATTGACTATATTCCTTATGCTGTACATTACATCCTTATGACATTTATTTTATAACTGGAAGTTTGTTATCTCTTAACCCAGTGGTCGGCAAACTGCGGCTCGTGAGCCACATGCAGCTAGCGAGCCACAATTTGCCATTCTGTTGACTAATGAGTTTGCTGACCACTGCCTTAACCCCTTTCATCTATTTCAGTTGCCCCCTCAACCACACTCCCCATTCTGGCAACCATCAATATGATCTCTGTATCTGTGAGTCTATTTCTGCCTTCTTTGTTCGTTTATTTTGTTCTTTTGTTCTTTAGATTACATATATAAATGAAATCATTTGAATTTGTCTTTCTCTGTCTGATTTTACTTAACATAAATATCCTCTAGGTCCATCCATGTTGCTGCAAATGGTATTTCATTTTTTTATGGTTGAGAAAAAATGAAATGCCCTATCTAATAAAAGAGTAATATGCAAATTGACCAACACACAAAATGCCCCATCCCCAATATAGTCAAAGATGGTTGCCCTCATGTGGCCACAAGATGGCCACCACAAGATGGCTGGCAGTTGTGGGTGATCAGGCCAGCAGGGGAGAACAGTTGGGGGGGGACCAAGCCTTTAGGGGAGGATAGTTAAGGGCGACCAGGCTAGAAGGGGAGGGCAGTTAAGGGCAATTGGGTGGGCAGGGAAGCAGTTAGGCATTGATCAGGCTGGCAGGGAAGTGGTTAGAGGGTGATCAAGCTAGCAGGCAGGTGAGTGGTTGGGAGCCAGTAGTCTTGGATTGTGAGAGGGATATCTGACTGCTCGTGTAGGCTCAATCCTGGTGAGCAGTTGGACATCCCTCGAGGGGTCTCAGATTGGAAAGAGTGCAGGCTGGGCTGAAGGACACTCGTCCTCCATGCACAAATTTTGTGCACTGGGCCTCTAGTATATATGTAAAATATAATATATATTATATATATATTTTCCTTTATTCATTCATCTGTCAATAGACACTTAGGTTTTTTCCATATCTTGGCTCTTGTAAGTTAAAAATAGAAATATCTTACCTTGGCCAGTTTTCTTAGTGGTTAGAGCAACAGCCCACAGACCAAAGGGTGAAGGTTCAATTCCCGGTCAAGGGCATGTACCTAGGTTGCAGGTCTGATGCTGGCCTGGGTCAGGACATATGCAGGAGGCAACTGATCAATATGTCTTTCTCACATCAATCTCTCTTTCTCTCTCCCACTTTCTACTCTCTCTAAAAATCAATGGAAAAAATATCCCCAGATGACGCTTAGCCAAAAAATAAAAATAAAAATGGAACTACGTTATGACCCAGCAATTCCACTTAATAGTATTTACCTGAAAAAACCCAATTTGAAAATATATATGCCTTCCTATGTTCACTGCAGTATTATTTACATTAGCTAAGAGATAGGTTTTTGTTTTGTTTTTTAAAGAAAAAGCTGAGAAAAATGAAATAGGTACAACTCTTTAGACACAAACTCTTTGAAGCTGTGGCTTCTTGTCCTTAAAACATTCAGTCAGAGGTTGTGTAAGCATGGCCGGGGAAATACACTACAATTAAACCCTGCCTTCACATACCACTTATCTCATGGCCTAAAAGATGGTCAATGGCCACATTAAATTATCTTTTGATTTAAAAGACTAATTTTAGACAATATGAATTTTACAATTAAGTTTTAATATCCCATGAAAGTCATTATAATACATTTTCCTAGTTCTTGCTGTTCTTTTAGGATGTGATGGATGGTGGGGAAGTGAAGAAACATATATCTTGATGTTTCAATATATTTTACAGCAGATGTTCCCCTAAGACAGTGGTCGGCAAAGTCAGCAGTCAACAGAGAGGCAAACCGCGGCTCCTGAACCGCATGTGGCTCAAGAGCCACAGTTTGCCGACAACTGCCCAAGAGGTCAGTCCTGTTTGTTTATAAAATGAAATTTTCTCTAATTAACTAGGAAACATTTCCCCCTGAGGTTTGGTTAGCTAAGTAGCCAATCAGCAAATCTTTGATTTACCAAAGAGTAGTTCATATTTTCTCAAGACCTCCAAAGTGCACAGAATTTAAACTCCCCTGCTCACCCCAGAAAAAGAAAAGGCTATTTGTGTCTGGGTTCTCTATCACCTGCCTGAACAATGGCACACTTTGTGTACCTATTACCTGCCCTACTAGGAAGCAAACCAATTAAGCTGAATGAATGAATGAATGAATTTGGAAAGGCTAAGGCCAGGTGTTGCAGTCAGGAGGTCACAATTTCCTCACAAGAATATGGTCCTACTGTCTAGAAGCAGGATCCTTGATTTCCACTTCTTAGGGCATCTCCTTCTTAAAAAACAGGAGAAATAGTGATAGCAATAGCTTTATTTCTTTTTTTACTTCTCTGGTCCCCAAATCATACACTCTCAAAGAAGCAAAGCTGAACAGAAAATAATCTATTATACAAGTCTTTTTTAGTTTGAATCAGCAATTTACCTGCACTTTTAAAGAAACGGAAAAAATGAGATGTCTAGAACACTAAAAATCGTGAGTGATTAAACCCCAGTATGTGTGTCTAACCTCCTGGTCACTCAAGACAATTAATTGGGCTAAAACAAATCACATAATTGGCTGTACCTTCCTATAGGATCAACCA
Source organism: Lasiurus cinereus (assembly GCA_011751065.1). NCBI lineage: Eukaryota > Metazoa > Chordata > Mammalia > Chiroptera > Vespertilionidae > Lasiurus > Lasiurus cinereus. The sequence continues at coordinate 858,186 of JAAGEH010000380.1, forward strand.
AGGCCCTATTACTTATCACCTGATGACTGGAAAGGAAGAGCTGTTCTCCTCAGCCTCCATCAATCCGCTGTCCTCCTTACTCCCAGGAAGAGCAGTTGGTGAACATACACCAGAGTTTCCTACAGTGAAAGTTTCCCTTTCCATTCTTTTGTTTAGTCCCTATTGTTGCTGAGGGGCTTCCCAAGAAGTCAGGACATCTGTCCTGCACACCATACTCCCAGTAAATGCTAAGAGCAGGAGGAGAGCTCCTCTCACACGTATTAGGGGAGTGACCCAGGGGTATGGCCCGCCCCAAACTTCCTGACACAATGCTGCAGTCACAGGTAAGGCCTGGTGATCCCCATGACACTCTCCCACTTCCTGAGGGCCTGAGAGCGGGCAGAAGATTCAGCAAATTTGAAAAGAGGTCCTGGTTGCAATTGCCCCTGCTGATCTGACCCCTCATTGAGTGAGGCACACTCTGGCTGGGGGAGGAGAAGCACATCACGGGTTTTCAGCCTCTCCCTGGTAAATACATAGTCTGGGGTGAGCTGTCATAAACAGTGTGGTTAGAGGACATTTGAAGGCCCAGTACTTTTTGAGAACTGCTTTCCAAACTATCTACACTCAATGGGACCCTTTGCCATTGGTATCAATGAACAAAATACCTCTTTCCTTTTAGGCTTCAGGCAGGCTGGCAGAAGCCCCTGGGAGCAGCTATTTCAGTAAAAAATAAAATATGAACCTTCTCTCTATAATCCAGAGATGTTTAACTGGCCCCTTTCTGGCTCTCTTTTAAGGAAAGAATGGAGATATGCTTAGCTTCTATGGTCTTCAATATATGAGAATGTGGTCCCACTCAGACATACAAAGGTGAATTGTATTCAAGTTTGTGGTATATATAACCATTCACAGTGCATTCTCAGTACTAAAGCTCCAGTTCCAAATACTTACCTCTGAAAACAAGTAAACTATTGGCCTTACTTCTTTTAAAAAAAAATATATATATATATATATATATTATTGATTTTCACAGAGAGGAAGGTAGAGGGATAGAAAGCCAGAAACACTGATGAGAGAAAAACATTAATAAGCTGTCTCCTGCACACCCTCTCCTGGGGACGTGCCCGCAACCAACGTACATGCCCTTGACTGGAATCGAACCCGGGACTCTTCAGTCCACAGGCCGATGCTCTATTATCTACTGAGCCAAACCAGTCAGGGCCATTGACCTTACTTCTGATGATACACATGGTGTTATGAAGACAAACTGTTCTTCCCTTTTACAATTCAAAGAATTTAAATCTATTAGCCTTCTGCTTCAGTAATGGAGTTTCTTGATTGTTTCAAAATCTCTTATTTAAGAATTTAATTGTAACTAGTTTGCTTAATAATGACATTTTAGTTTCATTATTGACAGAACCAAAACTAAATCCCTGAACATCAGTGTTAACCTCAGCACACACTATGAGGTGCAAAGGGTCTTTTTGGATAGTTCTATCCTCTTTGGACGACCCTTTCAAGTCATTCAGCAAATATCTGGTAGAACTTCCACTTTCGTTTGGAGAGTTGAGAAGTTTGAATTGATAAAGGCAGTGGTGACACAAGTGAGCCTGACTCACAGGCCTCCAGAGAGCCTATCTCCTGAGAAGAAGCAGGGCAAGGTTTGTTCCTCAGAGCTCAAGTTTTCTTCTTCTACATCATATGATTGCCTAGAAGCCAATGTAATGACATGAGTATAAATCTTTGTGCAGCTTCTGGATGTAGGCGAGGAAAAAATAGTTGATGTGGCCATATTCCTTTAACTCCTCCCACATGTCTGTTGCATGACATTTGTGGGTAGTTTTTCTTCATCCCCAGAATTGTTATGAGGAAAGTCTGGATACTACCAATTTACTGATGTTCTGCAGTTTGAATTTGCAATAAACTAATAAAAATAAAATCTTTAGTGTAGTTTCTTTTCTCTACCAAAATAATGATACTACTACCAAACTAAAAGAGTAAAGGGAGTTTGAGAATTGGATTTGCTCCCTTATCCCTACGTAGTCTAAAAAAAATCTCAAACTCTCTTCTTAATCTAGAAGAATCTATACTTTGTCTCATGAAATTTCAAATCATCCAAGTGACAAGCTGATAGATGGTTTTTAAGTTTAATGATTCAAAACTTCACCAACTGTCCTTTCAAACTAATGGTCAGTGACAAAATGGATTTAGGATTTATATACTTCTTCAAAATTAATTCAATAAAAATGAAAATGTTTTTCTGTCTTTGGGGTCTAAATATAAAAATGAACAGTTCATAGAATTACATGTGTTTCTTAATTCATTTAAGAACTCAAAGAGTTAAAAAAAAATTCTATTAAGCAGTCTGTGTTCATTCAAGCAAACCTGTGTGCTTCCCAAACATTTAAGTCCAAACAGAGTAAAATGATCCTGGGAATATAAAACTAAAAAGGCCTTTTGGGAATCCATCCATTCTAATGGATTAAACCATTAAAACAGAAACCTTCACATATGATAATGCTGTCATGGAAGGGGTCATGCCTTCATGGACCATCAAGCTTGGATAGAACATTAATCTTCCACAGTTTTATTCTACTTAACATTTTTGCTAATGAGTACAAACCACTCACAGCTCCTGGACTGATCAGACTGTGTCAAAACTGCATGGTGAGTGAAGATTTGCCGGTTAGAATTTTCTGTCACCTTCTATAGTTGTGCTCCTCCCCAATGCTCTTACAACAATTCAGCAGAAAAAAAAAAAGTAAGAAAAAGAGAAAAATCTTGGAGCAGATTTTGTTTTATAATAAAACCACCAGTGAGGCAATTGGGTGGGTGAGGGTCTTGAGATTTTGGACCACCCCCAAGTTATGTTACAGGCTGAAGTGTTGATATTTTGGCTCCATAGCCCCCTTTGCTCTCCTTGGCATAGTTCAAACAACATCCCGAAAGTGGCAGCCAAATCCAAACAACAGACAAAGCTCTCCACAGGGGCAGTTCTGAGCAGCATTCTGCATTCTAAGGAAGCTGCACTGGGGCAGGAGATTTTCTTCTAGAACACTAGTTAGATTAGTTAGAATGGAGGCAAGAAGACACTTGTATGGCATAAAGTCCACCGAGGAAGAGAACCAGGGTGGTACTTAAATTCAAGCAAGCACTAAATGCACAGTGAGGTTCCACCCATGGGGCATGGAAGGTGCTGGGCCCATGTCCCTGCAGGGGCCACAGGTCCCCAGCCCCTCCTGGTGCAAAAGCTGCATTCCCACCACACTCACCTGGGCCAAGGTCCTGCTCTCCAGGAAGGGGGGCCAGCCCAGTCAAAAAGGCAGCAATGACAGTGGCACTGGACTGACTGTTCTTCACCTGACAGGAAGTACCTTCTGGTGCCTTCACCTTTTAACTGAAATGTGCCACCAATGACAATTACTGCTGTCCAGTAATTATATTATTGTCATTTGCTTTTCACAAGTTTCTGGGGCGCACATCACACAGTCATACGGGTCAGTTCTGCCTGGGACTTAAGGTCTGGCCAGGAGCTCCTGGCTTTCCTGTCCCCCAGATCCGAATGGGACTTCGTCAGTTACCCGTGAACACGAAGACAAGCCCAAACGCAGCAAAGGAATCGGGGAAAAGGGTATCGGTCCCCAGCCGGCCCCTCAGATACATGGTGTGATGCATTTATAAACCTGTTGCGCAGGTCAAGGGGGACTATCTGGAGTATAAGCCAAACCAGTCCGTCCTGCTTCCTCGGGCTCGCAGGGGACGCACGCAGGATCGCAGGATGCGGATCCGGGCTGATAAGGTCTCCCTGGGCAACTCGCGCGGGCGCCCACTTGGAGGCCACAGGGCCCGCCGGGAGTGGTCGCCAGCCAGGGCGACAGGGAGAGGAGGGTAACAGGCTGCCAACACACCTCTGGGTTTCTCGGGAGGAGGGGAGGGGGGGCGCTGCTTTACCGCGGTCATCCCGTACCCAGCCCCGCTTACCTGTTGAGGCTCTACGCGCGAAGCGGCGCCCTCGCGGCGGCAGGGCGAGCAGGCGGCCGGCCGGTGTCTGGAGCCGCAGTCAGCAGGGCCCCCACCTCGGCTCCTTTTAACCGCGCCCCACCCCGCCTCTGCCCTGACGCTCCGGGCGCACGGAGAAGCGAGCGTGCGGTGGCCAACAAGGGGCCCGCCCCGGGGCGCGGGGCGCAGGACAGGTCTCCCTTGGGGGCGCAGGGACTGGGGGCCGGACAGGGTTCAGGACAGGCCTCCCTTGGGGGCGCTGGAACTGAGGACGGTTTGGGGGTCCCCAGGGCACTGGGCGGGCTCCTCCGTTGGGGGAGCTGAGTGCACGGGGAGGATAGGACCCTCGCTTTCTCCTCCGTCCGGGAGCAGGGGTGGTCCTCCCTAGGGCGCTCGAGACAGAGGATCAACCAGGCCTGGTCCCTGGGGTATGGTGGCCCGTGTCTCCCGCTGGGTGGCTCCTCACCCAGAACCCGGATGCCCTGGGGAGAGGGCTTAGAGGAGTGGGCCCACAGACGGTGGAGTGGCTTCGAACCCAGAACCCTTTGGGATCAGGATCAGGGGCAGGCTGTGTTTTGCCAGGACACATCGTCCTTGCTTTCTGTACGTTGTCACTCTCTTGTAGACCACCACTACTCTCACAAGGCCCTCTCCTAGAGAGCAGCCTGAAGGCACAGGGACTGTTTTTCTCTATCAATTAATGGCCACTTAGAGGAGTTAAAGGGATTATTTGAATTTTCTCCATCCTTTGAAGCCATCCTAGGGGAACCAGAGTGGGCTTCCCTCAGTGCAACCTCGTGGAGACCCTGGCCCTTTTCCAGACAGGCTCTGGTGCCTAGGGTGGCATAGGCGCTGGTGCAGGGGATCATGGGTGGAAATGTGGGAAGCTATTTAGGTACTGGGCTTGACAGATTGGAAGCTATCTTGACAAGATATGTGTAACTTCCCTCTCCCGCAGAATTGGTTGGTAATTTAAAATGTCCTTACCTAAACCGTATGCTACTTGTGAAGTCATATTTTCTCATGCAACAGGATTAGTGGTTCCTAAAATGTCTCTTTAAGGTCGTTAAAGAAGAACGCAGACTTCATAAAGATCCACCTTCTGAAATGTTTTATTAGAGAATAGGTTCTCAGCCAACTAACCCTGTGTCAGGTCAATTCAGAACACTTTCAGGTGGCACCTGCAATGGTCTTGCACGTAGGGGTGGAGAGACAAAAACACCTGCTTTAGGCTTTTTCATTTGACAGATTTACTGCCTTACTGTGTCCTTAGCCTTCAAGGTTGACTGGTCCTCTCCTGCCCTCCCTCTCCCTTCTTCCCAGCCCCAATATGGCATCTTCCCTGTCTTCTTACCATCACCCCTCCCACACAGATACTCCAGCCAGGCATATCTGCCTGCATAGTAAAATAAGAGCATGTTAAAAGCAGACTGCAGTGTATACTTATCTGGGGATTATAAACAGTTGAAGCCTTTCTTTGCATTCCCACAGCACCAGGTAAAATGCTTTGCACACAATAGGTGATACTCATGAGTAGTTGCATATTGATTGGCAAAACCCAGCCAGCATAGCATATAATCCTAGAAACAACTTTTGCTCCTGAAGCAAGAGTGCCCATGTTTTCATGCCTCCCGCTGGTGCCATGCAACACTGTCTTGAGCAGTGGCATTCTGGACCAATGGAAATTGTTGTAGCACCAGTTCAGAAAATAACTTTGAACCAAAGTAGCCACAGAGAATATGTTGCATTTGCTCAGGTGTCCAAAAAAGAAACTATCTAAAAATTGCAAAAATGTCTCTTTTCCTGTTCATGTTATCAATACTAGCTCCATGATGCAGGCCTTTTAGTTTATCATACATTTCTTAACATTTAGTAGCATTATTCAGTATTCACTTCTCATCAGATGGTCCTGTTGCAGCAGAAGTTAAATATGGACTATGTGAGTGTTACTGATATGCTGAGATATTCATATGAAAACTGAAAAGTTAATTAAACATTTTATGCTAATGAGATATCCAAACTCATCTAGACTGTTGACCTCTTTGTTGACTTTGTGTGCCAAACATGGAAAAACTTACAGGTGATTATTACAACCACATTTACACCATCACATAATTCCAAAAACAAGACTTTTGCTGACCTGGTTCTTATTGGTGACCTAAATTATTTTGATTGATATCCTTCCTATGCATCTAATGGATGATTTCTTTTTTTTTAAACATATATTTTATTGATTTTTTACAGAGAGGAAGGGAGAGAGATAGAAAGTCAGAAACATCAATGAGAGAGAGACATTGGTCAGCCGCCTCCTGCACGCCCCACAGTGGAGATGTGCCTGCAAGGAAGGTACATGCCCCCAACCGGAATCGAACCTGGGACCTTTCAGTCCGCAAGCCGATGCTCTATCCACTGAGCCAAACCGGTCTCTGCTAATGGATGATTTCTTGAGTCCATACATTTAATCAGCACAAAATGTATGAAGTGTGGATTTCCCGTTGCCATACAAGAGGTTTGAAGGAATAATGGTAAGATTTCATTTTGGAAATCTATAAATTCTCAGTGCCTTTACATAAAGAATGAAGAAGACTCCACCCCTCCCCCATTAGCAGTGACCAACAGTCGAGTTGCAAATATAGCACAGAGACACTTCCTTGTAACTGACATAGTTCTGGAGATGTGGAAAGAGAGAGAACTGTGTGTTCCCCTTAAATAAAGATGAACATTTTTGTCTCTGCTTAACAAAAAAGCCTGCATTGAGCAGGCTTATGTTAGGCTGGGCAAATGAAGGAAACAGTTCCTGTTTTAAGTTTTCTGGTTTGATTTTTAAATCTAAGTGCAAAGGTCGTGTGAGATGCTTTGAAAGGCTAATACAACACTGCACAGGTTTCTGGGCATTGAGTTTTGTGGGTCTTGCTCGGGGGATCCCAGGAACTGCCATTTTTATTAAGTAGTATCTTTAGTATTGCTGATATGGGTGGTTTGAGAACCATACTTAGAAACACGTTAGTTATGGATGTTCTTTGCTTTTTTATTTTTAATCATAGTAAAAATACATATAACGTAAGCTCACCTATTTAACCATTTTAAATTGCACACTGTACAAAGTTGTTTGGTATATTCACAGTTGTGTAGCCATCACTACTATTTAATTCTAGAACATTTTCATCACCCCAAAAGGAAACCCAGTACCCATCAAGCAGTCACTCTCCATTTTCCAGCCCCTGGCTACTACTCTGCTTTCTGCCTCTATGGGTTTGCCTATTCTGCATACTTTTATAAACAGGGTCATAAATATTTGGCCTTTTGTATCTGGATTCTTTCATTTATCATGAGGTTTTCAAAGTTCAAAATGTTATAGGTGGAACGTGACTGTATGTCTATTGAACTCTCAATCTGGGAGTCCAGTTTTGTGTCTGACTGGATTTACCTCTCACTCCTGTCTACTCAGTGTTTCTCAGGTCTTGCACTTTTCCCAGCTGTGCTCAGAATCATTTCCCACTGTCATGGACTTGCTTGTCCACGATCCTTACCGATTCCTTGCTTCTCTCCAAGTGCTCCTGGAGGTTATTTCCTTCTTCTGCTCACCCTGGTCTCTGCTTTCCTACTTTGCAAGTCTGTCCTCCCTTGCCCCCGGTTATAGTTGTATACATACTTGCTTTACCTTTCCTGCAATTATTTTCTTAATTTGTTAAGACATTTCAGGACAGAACTCACAGCTTATCTTTGTACCATTGTCTCTTTTCCCACCTAAGACCACCACCCTATAAACAAACCACTACCCCTGCTTCTGTATAATTGACAGAGAAAACCAATCAACTTCAAGAGGTGTCAAGTTAGTACACAGTTGCTGATTGAGAGAGTGAGTTCTCTAAGAAGGACATGGTGGGAGAGAAGGCGGGAGTCTAAATACTGAGCCTTACAGAAAGGAGGAATGGGAGCCAGTAATGGAAGAGAAAAGAGGGGAATGAAGAGTGGGAAGACTAACCCAGAAAAGAGGCAAAGAGTGATGGTGCAGCTGATGGGTGGGGATAGAATATCCAGAGAAACAGAGCCAGCAGAGAGAAAAGGTAGAAAGAGAAATTTTAAGGAATTGTCTCATACTTGGCCATTTTCTCTTTCTGGTATGGTTAGCCAATCCAAAATCTACAGGGTTGGCCATCAGGCTGGATATCCAGGGAAGAGTTTATGTTGCAGTTCGAATCCAAAGGCCATCTATTACGACAACTTCCTCCTCTCCCCCACCTCTTCTTCCTCTTCCCTCTTCCCTTCCTCCTCCTCCTCCTCCTCCTTCTTTTCCTCCTCCTTCAAGATATTGTTGGGTTAGATACAGAGGTCCCTCTTTTTTATTTCTTTAAGTATATCTTTATTCACTTCAGAGATGAAGGAAGAGGGAAAGAGAGATAGAAACATCAATGATGAGATAAAATCATTGGTTGGCTGCCTCCTGCACATTCCTTACTGGGGATCAAGCCTACAGCCCTGACCAGGAATCAAATCATGACATCTTGGTTCATAGGTCAATGCTCAACCACTGAGCCATGCTGGCAGGCATTCCCTCCTTCTTGAGGAACATCAGCCGTTTTTCTTAAGGCCTTTACTGATTGGATGAAGCCCACCCACATTATGGAAAATAATATGCTTTTCTCAGTCTACTGTTTTAACTCATAACCACATATTAAAAATATCTTCACAACAACAACTAGACTTGTGTTTGGCCAATCCAGCCATGTTGACATATAAAATTAACCATGACTGGTGGGTTCATTCTGCTATCTAGCTGATGATTCCTGCCACATGCAAAGCTTTGGGGCCATCATAGTGCAAGATCACTTTTCCTTTAAGAGGCTTTTGGTGGAGCTGAGGAGCCAGTCAGCCCACAGCAAATGCAGTTCCTGTGAGGACAGTGAAAGGGTGGCCAGAGCAAGAAGTACCACAATTGGGCCAAGGACACAAGAACAAAGCAGGGGTTTCTGAATAAAGAAGAGACTTGTTAAGATCCTAATTTTGTGATATGCAATAAAAAGGAACTGCTAAAAATGTTTACAATCACATGTTTTTATCAGTTTTAAATTATTTTACAGGCAATTTCAATTCCCCCCAATGAATATGTGATACATTTATTATAAGAAAGATAGAAATAAAAAAATAAACTAAAAGGTACTGAGGATATTCAAGGTTATGCCCTTCTTGCTCCTTTTTTAAAAAATAACGAAGACCATACTGGAGATATTGTTCTGTGTGTACACCTTCTGGAAAAGAAGAAATCACCCACCAATAAGGTGTCAAATTAACTAAAATGTATCTTTGTAGAGCAATGGAGTGTATTTCATTTTATTATTTGCTTTTTTCCTTGACCCTTCTACAAATTGTAAGTTTCATGATATGATGGTTTCAGCATAAATGTTTTACCAACATTTTTTTAGTAGAACGCAGAGAGAAAGGAGTTAAGGAATTTAGCATCGTATATTAGAGAATGTAACATGAGTAAACTAACATGAATTGTGATAGTAAATTAAAAATAGATGGTGTTTTTAAGTCTACTCCCAACTCTCCCTATTAGTTTCCAGGTGAATGTTTCCAATAACTTACTTTCTACCTCTCTTGACAATGACCAAGATCAGGGTCCTTCTCTAGGAAAGGCACTTAACTTGAGACTTCCTTTAAACTGCTCGCAGTGTGTTTCTTCCACACAGGTTCAGTTCATTTGAGAACAGCAGTACTTGGCTCTGGGGTCCCTAACTCAGCTTGCATTAAACACATTTTCAGCAGATTTTGTGTATTGTTTCAGAGACAGCATTGTGAGTGCTGGGTGAGATTAGAGAAAATGAGGGGAAGAAAGGCCCCACTTGGAGAGAGAGGGAAGAGCTGGGTGACTAGGGGGTTCCAGATGCCTCTACTTGCCTGCTTCCTTCAATCCTTCCTGAAAAGCTCCAGCATCAGGAATGCATTCTCTCTCTGCTTCCTGGACAGATACAGCCATACTTCAAGGATAATAATAATTTTCTTTTTTATTGAGATACTAGAGGCCTGGTGCATGAAATTCATGCACTGGGGTGTGGGTGTCCCTCAGCTCAGCCTGCACCCTCTCCGATCTAAGATCCTTTGGGGGATGTCCAACTGCCAGTGAGATAGGGCCTAAACTGGCGTCAGACATCCCTCTCAAAATCCAGGACCTCTGGCTCCTAACCACTCATCTGCCTGCCTGACTGATTGCCCCTAACCCAGTGGTTGACAAACTCATTAGTCAACAGAGTGGCAAACCACGGCTCTCGAGCTATAGTTTCCCACCACTGCCCTAATCACTCCCCTGCCAGCTTGATTGTTGCCTATCTGGTCCCCTGCAGGCCTGGTTTTCCCCAACTGCTCTCCCTTCCCTGTGGCCTGGTCACCCCCAACTACCCTCCCTTGCTGGCCTGGGCCCCCCGAACTGTCCTCCCCTGCTGGCCTAGTCACCTCTAACTGCCCTCCCTTGTTGGCCTGATTGCCTACAACTGCCCTCCCCTGCTGGGTATCTTATGACAACATGGGGGCAGCCATCTTGTGGAAGGGGGCTATGGTCAATTTGCAAATTATCTCTTTATTATATAGGATAATTGACATCTAACAATATATTAGTTCAGGTGTACAACATAATGATTTGATATTTGTATAATTTGTGAAATGATCATCACATTCGGTCTAGATAACATTTATCACCACACATAGTTATAAATATCTTTTCCTGTAATGAGAATATTCAAGATTTACTTTTTTAAAATTTAATAAATTATTATTGTTTAGATTATTACAATTGTTCCTCTTTTTTCTCCCCATAGCTCCCCTCCGTCCAGTTCCCACCCCACCCTCTGCCCTTACCCCCACCATTCTCATCCATGGGTGTACAATTTTTGTCCAGTCTCTTTCCACACCTCCCACACCCCTTTCCCCCTGAAAATTCTCAGTTCATTCCCTTCCCTGTCTATACCCCTGATTCTATTATAATTCACCAGTTTATTCTGTTCATCAGATTTTTTATTCACTTGATTTTTAGATTCACTTTTTGATAGATATGCATTTGCTGTTCACAATTTTTATCTTTACCTTTTTCTTCTTCTTCCTATTCTTAAAGAATACCTTTCAGCATTTCATATAATACTGGCTTGGCAGTGATGAACTCCTTTAGCTTTTTCTTATCTGTGAAGCTCTTTATCTACCCTTCAATTCTGAATGATAGCTTTGCTGGGTAGACTAATCTTGGTTGTAGGTTCTTGCTATTCATCACTTTGAATATATCTTGCCACTCATGTCTGGTCTGCATAGTTTCTGTTGAGAAATCAGCTGGTAGTCGAATGGATGGTCCTTTGTAGATAATTAACTGCTTTTCTCTTGCTGCTTTTAATATTCTCTCTTTGTCTTTTGCCCTTGGCATTTTAATTACGATGTATCTTGGTGTGGTCCTCTTTGGATTCCTTTTGTTTGGGGATCTGTGCACTTCCTGGACTTGTAAGTCTATTTCTTTTATCAGGTGAGGGAAGTTTTCTGTCATTATTTCTTCAAATAGGTTTTCAATATCTTGCTCTCTCTCTTTTTCTGGCACCCCCATAATTCAGATATTGGTATGCTTGAAGTTGTCCTAGAGGCTCCTTACACTATCTTCATATTTTTGGATTCTGTTTTCTTTCTGCTTTTCTGGTTGAGTGTTTTTTGCTTCTTTGTATTTCAAATCTTTGACTTGATTCTTGTGATCCTCTAGTCTGCTGTTGGATCTCTGTATAATTTTTTTTTCAGTCAGTGTATGCTTAATTTTTAGTTGGTCCTTTTTTATATCCTCAAAGGGCTCACTAAATTTTTCAGCCTTTTCTAGCATATTCTTGAAAAACCTTATAACTGTGGTTTTGAACTTTATATCCAGTAGTTTGCGTTCCTCCATTTCTTTCATTTGTGAACTGTTTCTTTGTCTCCACATTTTGGCTGCTTCAGTTGAGTTGATAAGAGTGGATTTGTGTGCTAGGTGTCCTATAGGGCCCAGTAGCTCAGCCTCCCCAGTTACCTGATGTAGACACTCTTGGTGCATCCCTTTGTGGGCTGTGTACACAGTCTTGTTGTAGTTAAGCCTTGATTGTTGTTGGTATCACTGGGAGGAATTGACCTCCAGGCCAATTGGCTGTGAGGATCAGTAGTGTCTATGCTGGGAGAACTTCTGTGCTGAAGACACCCTTATGAGACAAGACTTGCAAAAGCCTCTGTGCTAAGCTTGGATGGGGCAGAGTCTCATGGTGGAGCAGACATCATTGGCTTCCCATCAGTCCTGCCCTAAGAGGGCCCTAGGTCTCAGTGTCCCACAGTAATTGCTGTAAGCACCTCTGAGAGAAAGCCACCCTTGAGTTTTCCCTGCTGCCTGACAGTCCAGTTTCTCCCAGTATGAGTCTCACCTGGAATTGAAGTTCAGAGCAGTCAGGAGCTTTTGTCTCCCTCCTGCTTGAGAAAGCCAGCCATGTATTCAGTTACCAACCCTGTCCGCGCATGCGTGCCTCAGTACCTCTACCTTCTGCAGCTCCTCTGAGTCTCAGTGTGCTTTTCTCTTTCCTTCTAGTTGTAGAATTTCCCCTCATCCAGCCTTCCTGTGGTTTTGGATGATGTCTGTTTTGTCTTTTAGTTGTAGTTTTGAAACTGTTGTGTGAGGCAGAAGTTTAGGTGTTTACTTATGCTGCCATCTTGGTTTCCCCCAAGATTTACTTTCTTAGCAACTTTCATGTATGCAATACAGTATTGTTAGCTATAGTCAACTGGCTGTACATCACATCTCAGGAGTTACTTATTTTGTAACTGGAAATTTGTACCTTTTAACCTACTTCACCTATTTCACCCTTCCCAAAATAATGTTCTCACCATCCTATATAATAAAGAGGTAATATGCAAATTGACTATCATGCCCTCACAAGATGGCTGCCTATGACCAGCCAGCAGGAGGAGTTAGTGAGGGATGACCAAATGACTGAACAGCAGGCTGCATAGGGTGATCAGGCTGACAGTAGGGTTAGTGAGGGGTGACCAAATGATTGAGCAGCAGGCTGCATGGGACGACCAGGCCAGCAGGGAGGGCAGTAAGAGGTGACCAGGCAAGCAGGAAAGGGCAGTTGGGGGTGACCAGGCCAAGAGGGAGGGCAGTTGGGGGTAATTAGGCTGGCACACAGAGGCAGTGAAGTGTGATCAGGCTGACAGGGTTGGGGGAAATTACGGGCAACCAGGCAGGCAGACAGGTGAGTGATTAGGAGCCAGCAGTCTAGGATTTAGGCCCAGTCTAAACCAGCAGTCAGACATCCTCTGGATTTGAGAGGGTGCAGGGTGGGCTGAGGGGACTCCCCTCTACCCACTCAACCCCTGTGCACAAATTTCATGCACCTGGCCTCTAGTCTATAAAAATAAAAGGGTAATATGCTAATTAGACCTGATAGACTAGACTTCTTTCCAGATGTCCTTTAGGACAAAACTATAGCAGCTGTGAGGGCCAATAAGGGCCTGCAATGGCAGCAACAGCTGGGTGATGGAGGCAGTGCCTTCCCCTGATTAGCCCAGTTGCCTCCTGCAGAGGGAGGCCAGACTGCAGCTTAGCCATCAGTGGGACATTCCCTGAGGGCTCCTGGACTCTGAGAGGGGGCAGGCCAGGCTGAGGGACCCCCCACAGTGCACAAATTTTCATGCACCGGGACTCTACTTTATTAATAAATACCATGAGTTGAGCATTATCTCTACCCTTTAACAGTCCCACAAAAGCAGGGAATATTGTCCTCATTTTATAGGGAGGCAGTTGTGTCTTTGAGGCCTCCCAACTGGTTGGTGCCAGAGGTAAAATTCAGACTGAGATTTCTTCAGTTCCTTATAGGCTAAGGCTACGCTCTTGAATGCTCCCTCCTGGAAGCCAACTCCTCCCCTCCCCTCTTCTCTCCTATATGGCTATGGCATAACTTTCTAGATGGTTGCCAGCATTCTGAGTGCTCTCTGCCATCCTATCTGTGTTATTCCTAATGACAACTGTGGCCCCAGCTTCTACTTGTTGACCAGTCCTGGATGGGTTAAGTTGCCACCTTCAAGAGGCAAAGATGAGGACTGCCAGTTAAGATGGAGGCATAGGTAAATGCGGTACTTGCCACTTCCCACAACTACATTAAAATTTACAACTAAAATACAGAACAACTATCATTGAGAACTACCTAAACTCTAGCTGGTTGGAAGTCCTACAACTAGGAGGGGAAGAAATGCAGGGTGGAAATGCGGGACATTTTGGTCCCACACCCACATGTGGCAGTTTAAAATCAGGAGGGATATATTGGCTGTGGAGGTTTCCCTGAGGAGCAAGGGGTCTCTGCCCCACACCAGGTCTCCCAGCCCAAGGTTCAAGTGCCGAAAAAAGAAGTTACCTCAAATTCTGGCTCTAAAAATCAGTGGGAATTGTGGCTGAGTGACACAGAGGCTTTGGAAGTTCCAGGAAGTTCCTCTTAAAGGGCCCACATACGAACTTTCTTAGACTCCCTCTGAACTCCAGTGTGGGGCAGCAGCTTAAAAGAAACCTGGGACATTTAGGGAGGAGCTGTTTTTCTTAAAATCATGGTGAGAGCTAGATGAGGCAACTTTCTCCCAATCAACAGTGCTGACAAAGGCTAGTGTTCCTGTTCTGAGCCTTCCCTGCTATAGAACTGATAGGCTGGGCCATATCTAAATCTCCATAAATCTGGATCACACTTTTTGCCCTACCCTGATGATTCCCTGAGACCCTGCCCCTCCCTATTTGCAGGTTCATCCCAGCAATTTCCAGTGCATGTTCCATACAACTGACCTCTTTTGCTTCATGATTTGGACTTTCCTAAGATCTCTCAAACAAACAGAAGCTGGGCCCCATACTTCTCAATAAGTGGTCCCAAGCCTGGCAGTAGTGGCAGCCTGCCCTGGTTCACAGCTTGCCCACTCCTGGGCACCTCCAAGCTCAATACAAATAGCAGCCATTTGGAGATTGCTTTGTAACTCACACTGGGCGGCCATGGCAGAGACTGACTTTGTACCTTCTAGGAGACCCCAGAGCCAGTGTACCTGGGGATCAGCTTTAATTACTCTATATTACAACCCTACCACCTCCATAAGTGACACACTCAAGGGAAAGACTCAGTGACACCAAAGCCCTACTGAAGCAAGTCTTGCTCCATAGGGTTGGCTCCTGCCCAGCAGCTCTTCCACAGTAGTTGCAGCTGGTTCTCACAACCAATTGGCCTGTGGGTCAATCCCTCCCAGTGACACCAACATAAACCAAGGCTCAACTACAATAGTAAAGTGCACACAACTTACACAGAGGCACACCCAGGTTTTCCAGCTCAGGTGACTGGGAAGGCTGAGCCACTGGGCCCTACAGAACACCTACACAAGGCTACTCTACCAAGTCCGGGAGACATAACAGATCTACCTAATACACAGAAACAAAACAGGGAAACAGCCAAAATGCAGAGACAAAGAAACATATTACAAATGAAATAACAGAAGAAAAAAAAATAAGTGAAATGAAAGCAAGCAAACTACCAGATAGAGTTCAAAGCAATGTTTATAAGGACGCTCACAAAACTTAAGGAAATTTTCAAGGAACTTAGTGGAACATCAACAACATAAAAAAAAGGACCAGTCAGAAATGAAGCATACACTAACTGAAATAAATAATAATTTAGAGAGGATCAACAGCAGAGTGGGGAATGTAGAAAATCAAATCAAAGATTTGAGATATAAGGAAGCAAACAATACCCAATCAGAACAGGAAAAAAAATCAAAAATATAAAGATAGTGTAAGAGGCCTTTGGGACAACTTCAAGCATACCAACATTTGCATCATGGGTATAACAGAAGGAGAAGAGAGGGAGCAAGAAATTAAAAACTTATTTGAAAAAAGAAGGACAGAAATAAGTAGACATACAAGTCCAGGAAGCCCTGAGAGTCCCAAATAAGAGGAAATCAGAGTCCCACATCAAGACATCATAATTAAAATGCCAAAGGTTGAAGATAAGGAGAGAATCTTAAAAGCAGCAAGAGAAAAGCAGTTAGTTACCTACAAGGGAGCAGCCATATGATTGTTAGCTGATTTCTCAACAGAAACTATGTACGCCAGAAGAGAGTGGCAAGAAATATTCTAAGTGATGAGTAGCAAGGACCTACAACCAAGATTACTCTACACAGCAAAGCTACCATTTATAATTCAAGATTATATAAAGAGCTTTCCAGACAAGGAAAAGCTAATCACCACCAAAGGAGTATTAAAAGAAATGTTAAAGGGTTTTCTAGAAGGAGGAGGAGGAGGAGAAGGGGAGGAGGAGGAGGAGGAGGGGAGGAGGAGGAGGAGGAGGAGGAGGAGGAGGAGGAGGAGGAGGAAGAGGAGGAAAAAATATAAGCAATAAAATGGCAATCAATGCATATGTATTAACAATTGAATCTAAAAATAAATGAACAAGAAATCTAAAGAACAAAATAAATTGATTAATAAAATGGAACCAAAGACATGGAAACATGGAACAGACTGACCAATCTCAGGGGGAAGATGGGAGGGGGCAGGAAGAGATTCACCAAAGAATTTATATGCATATATGAATAACCCATGGACACAGATAATAGTGTGGTGAAGGCCTGGGGTGGGGTGGGAACTGGGTGGAGGATGGTTATGGGAGGAAAAAGGAGGGGACATTTATAACACTCTCAACAATAAAGGTGTGCTTTGTTTTTAAAAAAAGGCAAAAATGAAGTGTGATGACAGATGAAAGTCCTAACCTATCAGCGGGTGTTCATGGCCCCCTTTCTCACTTTTCTTCTCTTTCTACTCGATTGTTTTCTCTTCCTCCTTAGTTTTCTCCTGGGGAAAGTGATCATGTTTTAAGCCTTTTGCAAAAGTGCTGAGATCTAAAATGAGACCATGTGTCCAAAAGGCATGGCACAGTGTCTGGAATATAATTACTAGGTCTCAGTCTTTGCCTCACTCCATTATTTTTTAATATACATATATTTTTATTGATTTCAGAGAGGAATGCAAAGGGAGAAAGAGATGGAAACATCAGTGATGATAGAGAATCATTGATCAGCTGCCTGCTGCTTGCCCCACACTGGGGATCGAGCCAGCAACCTGGACATATGCCCTGACTGAGGATCGATCGAACTGTGTTCTCCTGGTTTATAGGTCAATGTTCAACCACTGAGTCACACCAGCCAGGTGCCCACTCCATTCTGATAGAACATTTCTCATTCACTCAATAAAACAAAAGTCAGCAGGTAACAATCCACATTTGTGTCACCTTCCCATAACTAGCCCTGTTCTCTTTAGTCTCACTAGGCTGTAACTTGACGATGCTGCCACGATGTGAGTTTGGGGAGGCAATATCCAATCCTAGCTGATGGGGCTGTTTGAGGTTTGTTGGCACCTTTGTTTCTAGCTCCTTGTTGCATCAGCCTGTGCTATGTCCCTGGAACAGGCTTTCTGGCTGCTCCATTTGTCTGCTTTCTGTGTGCTCAGGTTGCAGCATGAAGACAGTATTGACAGACTTTGCAACATCCCCAAGATCACATGAGAGATCAGCCAAGGAGAAGCTGGGAAACCTTTGGAAGCAGTCAGGATTCTAAGCCTTAACTGCATATCTCTCACTTTAAGGATTTAGGTGGTTTAATAATTTAGGTGGAGAACATTTCCTGTCATAGTTATTCCTGCCCAACTCATCCTGTTTTGCTACTAGATAGTTACTTCTTCTACTTGGATAAAGCAATTCCATTTGAGAAGTGACCCAAGAAAAAGATAGAGCAGTTTTTAGGGGCAGCTCCTGTGGGAAAGTCAGATATTAAGTTGTTTGGGTCTTGTTCTGTCACTTTATTTATTTTGAAATATTATAAACTAGAAGCCCAATGCATGAATAATAGGTCTTCCTCTCCTTGGCTGCTAGCACCAGCTTTCCTCCAGCACCCAGGACCTGGTCCTTCGCTCTGACTATAGCCTTCTGCCTTTGCTCCGGCCCTACCACCCTCCTGTAGCTCCCTCCAACCCCACCCAATCCCCCACAGCAGGTGTCCCACCCTGTCCCGGCTGTTCTGCACCTGTGCAGACATGCTGCCTGGAGGTCTGGAGTGTCCCGGCCCAGCCGCTGACATTTTTGTCACATCAATTTGCACATTCCCTCATTATTGGCTGTGGACTCCACCATCTTTGTTATGGAGTGATGGTCAATTTGCGTATTCTGTCTTTATTAGATAGGATTATTAGAAACTAGGTGCTTGATGCATGAAATTCATGCAAGAGTAGGCCTTCTTTCCCCTGGCTGCCGGCACTGGCTTCCTTCCAGTACCTGGGACCTGGGCTTCCCTCAAGCTGCCAGCAGACACTCCGGATTCAGGCTTCATTTCAGCCCAGCTTTATCCAGAGGTCGTCTGGAAGGTTGTCTGGTCTAATTAGCATATTATGCTTTTATTATTATAGATAGCTTTTATCTGCTAATGTAAATATATAGAAAAGCCTCATCAATTTAGCCTAATAATTACTCTTTCTTTTCAGCTATTCTGAGTTAGTCAAAAGTTCCTAAAACATTTAGGAAGAGTTACAGCCATTGCTTTCAACAATCTATTGACAAATTTGACTAAACAAACATGTATTGCCTAATAAAAGTCCTTAGGAAATTGATACAAACATTTCTGTGATGATTGCTCTTATATTAATAGATGCTTCCAAAAGATTTTAAAAGTTTGCTCTCTAGTTTGATACTTCCCCCAAATAGAAGCTCTACATTCTTATAATCTGCTTAGCAATTTTTTTCTTTGTAAGTAGTGAAAAATTACAATTTTAATCTATTTGGAATATCTATCAGTTAAAGCATTTTGAGTCAGTGTACAGCAGAACTAATTGGGGTTTTACTCCATAGTCTTGTCTTTCTTTCTGTATTGGATGACATTGTTTTTGCATTCTATTATATTCTAATAGAAGCCCAGTGTACAAAATTCATGCGTGGTATCTGTGTATGGGGGAAGGTCCCCCCAGCCCAGTCTGCAACCTCTCCAATTGGGAACCCTTGTGAGATGTCTGACTGCTGTTTAGGCCCGATACTCAGAATCAGGCCTAAACTGGCAGTTGGACATCCCTCTCACAATACTAGACCACTGGCTCCTAAGCTCTCACCTGCCAGCCTGATTGCCCCTAACTGTCCTCCTGCCAGCCTGATCATCCCTAACCACCTCTGATTGCCAGTCTGATTGCCCCTTACTGCTCACCCCCCTGTTGGCCTGGTAGCTCTATGCAGCCTGCTGTTCAGTCATTTAGTTGTCCCTCACTAACCCTCTTGCCGGCCTGATCACCCCACACAGATTGCTTTTCAGTTGTTTGATCATCCCTCACTAACCCCCCTGCCAGCCTGGTTGCCCCATGCAGCCTGTTCTGGTTGTTTCAATTGTGATGGCCTCTGGCTTTTTATATATATATGAATGGTATATGTTCTTCCACTTATGCCACATACTGAGAGGTAACTATTTCTGTGTGTGGATTTAGGCAGCATGGATCTGCCTGTGCAACCCAGACTCTGAGTTCCTCCTGTTCTTGTGTCTAGGCAGCAGCTCATTTCTTTCCTCTCAGATCCAATGACTTGATATTAGAACATCACAGACAAATATAGACTCATGAGCGGTTGCACACTCTTTCTCTTTCTGGTAGAGTTGGAAGAGTAAGATAAAGGAAAACTGGAAAAGGTTTAATATTGGATAGCTAGTTTTCCACAGTCCATTAGGTTGGTTGGTTTTATGAAAATTGGTGACCTCAATGGAAGGTTGATTCTCTTCCTCCATAAAGATTTCCCCTTCTGGGGTGGGGATATGCCTGGGAGGGAGGGGGGCAATGGGGAGATATGTATACATGTAACACACACACACACACACACACACACACACACACACACAAAAGATTTCCCCTTCTTCTGTTTATTCCTTCCCTACTAATCCCACACACAGTCTCTAGAAATACTGGTAGGATGTCTCACCAGGGTAAGTCTCTTAGGGGTCCAGAGGAGGCTGGATATTTAGGTGTGGGAGACAGGTTGGGGACAGTACCTTGCCCAGTAGTTCTTCATAAATGATCATTGGTTCAATGGCATTCTTTGGGGACTTCTGGTTTCTGGTTCAATGTGTAGAGACCTTGGAAGACATCACTCTTGTTCTGTCAACAACAACAAAAGTTAAATAATCTGAAAATCAACAACTCAGAGGATTGGGTCACAGGGAAGCCACTACTCCAAAAGCAGATCTCACATACAATTCTTGGCTATTTATACACTCCAAGAAAAAAAAAAGCAATAAAAAAGCAATTGTCCAGTAAACACAGACCAAACAGCTAAGGTCTTGAGCTCAAATAGGCAAATGGGCCTGGGCATACAAAAAAGCTCAACCCAGAAATATTTTGTGGGATCATGCTGAAGATTCCACATGTGCTGGGAGTTTCAAAGAATACTGAAAAACAGACAGAAGAGACCTTTTTATTTGAAGCTCAACTTTCAGTCTAAGTGGAGAGGTGAGGTATGAAATGGACCCCAGATATATCATCTCTAACACCTAAAATTTACAGAATTGAGTTATTCTTGCCCGCTCTGACGTATTATTTCTAATGATGTTTATTCCATTCATATGGGTTGATGGAAAGAGCATGGCACAAGGAAGGAGACAGAAAGTTGAGTTCAAATATGCATACATGCCCAAGCAAGTGCCTACTTCATGTGCTGGCGCAGCCACATCCAATAAATATTTGTTAAATGAAGAAATGAATGAACCTTTCTGAACCCTTAGCTTCTACCTCTGTAAAATGAAAACATCTACCTCATCTACTTCTGAGAGTTGTTTTCAAGTGAGATAATGTATGTGAAAGTTCTTCATTAACCATAGAACACAGAATAATTAATAGTATAAAGACATTGGCCTGTTCAGAAGTGCACAGGGAGGAGCCTGAGTGTGCTAGCCAGACAGTGGCAGTGGCAGCCTCTTTTTCAGTGGGAGTCCACAGGTCTGCTCACCCACCAGCAGGAGCTAATCTCTGCCCTCGGGCAGAGACAAGCCTCATTGGCAGTTATACTAGAGTGGCTCCTTCTCACAGGAGCCATCAATGTAGCTTCCAGGGTCCCCATAGGGCCATACTCCAGAGTCAAGGATGTCAGGTGTTCATTGCTCCTAGTCCTGATGCAGTTATCAGTCAGGTTGTCTCTACCATGTGATGTTGACTAGTGGCATAGTTACATATCCATTTTTATCTGTTTCCAGGAGAACAAAGCCCAGAAATTAACCATAGGCCACATTCTTACACAGGAGGGAAAGATTTTGTTAATCCTTTGCCCACATTCTCATCAACACCTAAATATTAATATTTCCTTTTTTTCAGAACTCAGGAATATAAAAAGGATGTATAAACACACTTGAAATGTTAAAAAAAATGTTTAGGTTAATGCTAAGATTTTTGCCATTCTGTTCTTGCTTAAATTAGACTTAGAGTGTATGGCCCACATCTCCAACATCCAAAGGTAAGCCATTTTCTTCAAGGCAATGCAAATAGCAGTGCTTGGGGACACAAAACCATCTGCTGTGTTTTCGCTGACAGAGCCACTCCTCATTCCTGTGCTGTTGTCTGTGTACCTGTTTTACATGAGCACACAGGGAGCTCTGCAGAATCAGCAACACCAAAGATTGCTGACAGGTTTGATGATGGTGTGCTGTGTCACAGATGCACTTCCAGGAACACAGCCCTAGCCTGGAGCCATCTGCAAGAAGAATGCTGTTCACTTGTTCTAACTCAAATCCAGCACCCAGGCAGGATCGCCTGCCCTGAGTGGGTTCAGCCTGTTCAGGTACATCTCTTAGCAATGCCTGAATGTAACTGAAGTCTCTATAAAGATGGACAGGAAGGATTGTGCCATATGATTATTTGGCATAAATGAACACTGTAAATTATTTTTGGGGAGAAAGAGATGGGACAGAAGAGAAGGCCCACAATTATAACAATGCAAAGAATGCAAAATGTTGAAATGGAGATACAGACTAAATATTACAGGATTTAAGGGCTGAGTATATGAATACCATGCTACTTTCAAGCAGGTTTAGTGGCAGGTAAATCAAGAGGCAGCAAGGAGTGAGGGACTACTTTGAGGTGACCCAATCACTGGACAGTTTTGTGGACATGAAGATGGTCTGAACAGGCTTCCAGGATCAAGAGGCTCACGGCACAATGGCTTTACTAATGAAGTTCCTTCTTTAGCTTTTGGTGACCTACTAGGAACAGACAAATGACTGTGTTCTGGCTATGAGCTCATTATGACCCATTGCATTTGTTTATTTGGTACCAGTATCTTATGATATAACTAAGATTCAAGTCTTTAAGCTCTTTGAGATGGAAGCAACCAGTTATACTAGAGTGGCTTCTTGCATAACTATAAATTATAACATCGGTGACAAACCCCACAAGTACCAGTTGTGCATGGATACACCAGACACAGTACTTGGGAATGTGTGTTGAATTTTACATACAGTTTCTACCCCTACGATCATCATGTTTTCATTTGGGAAGCCAAAGAGAGACAATCAACAAATGTGTCAGCAAAAGTCGTTAGATCGATAATGATGGCCTTTTGAAGTGGGAGGATGCGGAGTAGAAGAAAGTGAGTTACAGCTTCCTGAAGGAGGTAAAATACAAAGTAAAGCAATACTGTGATATAATGAATTGGAGGTGAGGAGATGTATACAGGGGATGGAGGAAAGAACAGGGATATTGAAGTTATGTCTGACTGCCACTGTGAAAAAGCCCCTATTAAACACCCTAGTTCTATGGGCTTAGCCCTGTTTTCTAGTTTTTCACCAAGTCAGGTTATCTTTGGCATCTTTATTTTGGTCCAGTTTAAGAATAATATTATTTCACTTCACTCTCACAGCAAGGAGTCACTTGGAAGGACTGCAAGGCCACCTACCCACCTTTACAAACTGACCCAGCAGGAGTTTCTGGGGTGGTTCCCTCAACCCTAGCCCTTTCCTGTATTACATTTATCTCTGTTTGACAAAGATTTACACAGATGTGATGGCCTGTGGTTACTAGTGACTGTTGGAAATATTGCATACACTCCTTTAGCTGAACTCACACTTTCTTAGGACTTAAAGACCAGTTTCCCTTGCAAATACAGCCATTATTTTTGCATTTGTGTGTAAATTACCTGCTATCAAATTTATCTTCCCAATTTGATTTTAAGCTTCACAGCAATCCTTGCAATGGAAGTTATGATCCCTATTCTACAGTCCAGGGTGATCAAAATACCACAGGAAAGTGCTGTGCCTGAAATATACAGCTAGTCCATGGCACTTAGTCATTGTGCAGATAGTTCATCATCTGGAATCCATGGCCTGCCTGATTTTTGGTTCATGATCTCCATGACATTGTATACAAACTTTGTTTATGTGCTCATTTTCATTTTTCTAAGGAGTGTCTGTAGCATTCGTTAGAATCTCTAAGAGATCCACGGCTTCAGAGATGAGCATTGTATAATGATGCCCACCACTATGGTTCACATCTATGTTTTCTCCAGGTATTGACTCTTGAAGAAGACCAACTCTTTCTGGTTTAAATTTCTAACCTTTCTGATGTCTCTGAAATGTAGTGTCAGATTCCATTTATCATGCGATCAATTTTGCTCAGACGATTAACTTCTATGATACTGGTTATATTTCTAATCATGGTTCTGTCTTTTGTCAACTGGGATATAGCGTGGACCGAGACACAGATGAAGGGAGCACAAAATTTGAACATAAGGATTGTAACCATAAAAGGCTGTACCTCCTGGAGTATTTTTATACTTGGAAAGCTGACACTTTATTATATCCCTCTAACATACTGTGCATAGTAAGGGAACACCTATTTCTGTGCCCCATCCCTTTGAGGCATTCCTCATTCACAGCCATCCTTGGGCGCTCACAGAGAACCAGTTCTGTCTTGCCACTGTCTGGGCAATAAGAGCTTGAAAATTACCCTGACATACCACAGCACAGGTGTAATTTTCTTAGTGTTTTGTCAGTAAAACTATGCCCTGGCAGATGATGTGTATGAGCTAATTACCTGAGACTAGTGGAGAAAAAACGAGGTGGGTGGCCAACTATGGAAGAGAGGTAGGATCAGAGGAAGACTGAGAATGACAGCAGCAAGGAATTCAGCTTTCTAAGCTAAGCTGTCACACAGGAGGGGGTGATGGTTGGCTGGGCAGAGCAGCGGGAAAAGGCACCTGGACAAAAGGAGTCACTCGGCTTCTCTGGGTTAACACAGGCTTAGTTCAGATCTCAGGGCCCTTCTCTCTCCTGTTCTTTAGTATGTTGAATGACAATCACAATGTATAATATTAATTGAAAATGGAGAAACAGAAAAGAATAAATATCTGAGTTTGCATTTTCAATGAGTCAAATGTTTATAGAATTTGGAAGAAGGATGGGAAAGTGAGTTAAGCTAGCAGTTCTACCAGTAAGTAATCCCTGGTGCCTTGGTCGGTAATTCCTTCCCTCTTCCGATCTCCAGAAAAGCCCCTATTGTGAGTTATCATAAACCCAAAGGTGCACTTAGACACTTGAGAGGTGACAGTCCTCTCAGAGCTACCAAGTAGAAATTATAGAGGCCGGTCAACAATAGAAACTGTTTTACAACTTTTCTTTCTGGGTTATCATTTATATTGTTTGTGGCTGTGCAACAAATTGCTCCAAAAGCTGAATGATTTAGGAAACCAATGACTGGTTATTTCTCATGACCCTGTGGGGTAGTGGGGTCAGTAGGATGGCCCTTGCCTGTCCCCTGTGTGGTCTCTTGCAGCTTTCTTACGCCAGGAGCTGGGCTGGGACAGGGACATCCAGGAAGGCCTCCCTCCCTCCATTGCTCTCTCTGAATTTACCAGTGTAGCCTGAGTGTTTACAGGTCAGCTAATCCCTAGGTGAGGTCTGGAGCTGCCCGAGTCAGCTCTGCCACATTCAGTTTGTCCTCACGAGTCACAAGGGCAGTGAAGACTCAAGTAGTGGGAACACAGCCTCCATCTTCAGTCCATCTTGGTGACCTACTTTCAGAGCATGTGCTAATGACATTTTGAGCTTATCAATCACATGTGCACAACTATCTAACATGGTCCGAGGGGCAATTATACCCTCACCCCTTCAGAGGGCCACATCACTGACCTCATATCCTATGGTCAGTGAAAGGAGGGGCTGAACTGGTGCCCTGACCCTGGGGTCTGTGTCCTGCACATGCTCTCAGACAAAGACTCAGCTGATGGGAGGGGGTCAGATTTTTGGAACCGTTGGAAAGTTACTCTGCATCAGGGTTGATAAAAAGAGGGGCGCTGATCTGGGTAGACACTGTGGCCAGGAATGAAAGCAGACTTATTATTTTGTTTCTTGGCTCCTAAATGACTCCTGAGTATATGGGACGTGAATGTGGTCCTAAGGGAATATGAGTCTCCCTGTCTGGGCCGTATGTCACACTGACAAGTGTCATGTGTGTGGAGGCTTGTGAGGCAGATGAGGCTGGTCTGCTTTGAAATTTCCACATCTACATTGGTAAACCGCTGCCACTATGTTGGTTTGTAGTTATTTTAGTTTTCAAACTAAACCTCAGGAAAATTATGGGAAAGAGAAAAGCTTTAAAACAAAAACCTTTTATCATTTCCATTTTGTCCCTAAACAAGTGTCTTTGTTTTTCTTCCTTTCCTCTTGCCCCTAGTTCTCCTAATCACCCCGTCACTGCTACAGTGGAGGCTGATCATTTCCGTCTGTTATCCAGTTATTAATAGTGTCCCTTCTTACTTCCCTCAAAGGATTGCAGTGTTGTTTTCACTCCGTGTTGTGCCCAGTGTTTTGTTTTGTTTTTTTCTTATTTAATGCACATGGTTTTACCATCATTCTTGTAACGATAATGCTTTCATGGAGCTGGTTAGCTTACCACCTTCTTAAGATCAGTTATTTCAAACTTTCTCACAACATTCTGTGTATTTTTCACAGCATAGAAGTTGTTATATGATTAGACATCTTCTCATGTGTGACTTACTGTGATGAATCTATAATAATAAAAGCATAATAAGCTAATTAGACCAGAGAATCGAATGACCTTCCAGACGAACTTCAGGATGAAGCAGTGGCGGCAGGGGCAGAGGCAGAGGTAGCCACCACTGTGGGCAGGGGATGAGGCAGAGTGGTTAGGGATGACCAGGCAGGCAGGCAGGCGAGCAGTTAGGAACCCACAGTTCCGGATTGCGAGAGGGATAGTAACTTTTTAGGCCCAATCCCATAGGGATTCCTATGAGATCAGGCCTAACTAGGCAGTCGGACATCTCCCGAAGAGTCCCAGATTGCCAGAGGGTGCACCAGGCCTCTAGTTTGTTAATAATTATACAGACCAAATTAATTGATTCTCCCAACAAAGATTAATCAGGTCCCTCCTGTGTCCTATGAACCAGGATATAGTGATCACAAGATAGACACAGTCCCAAGGAACTTAGTTTTTTGTATTCTGAAATGATGAGGAGCCATTACCTGAAATCTTGTAGTTTCTCAGAGTTTTCTGACTATGGTGAAAGTGTGGTTAAGAGCTGCTATTTGATTTGCTTTAAGCAAGTGTTAGCAACCACAACCAGGAATATCACAACTTTGCGTAGTTGGATGCAACCACATGCTGGGAATGCCTGGGATGGGGGAAGTGATAATAGAGGGCTAGCAGGTTTGAGAGTTAATGACAGTGTCTTCAGCGAACTTGATCATGACTCTAATTCAATCTAGTGCAGAAGTGGGGAAACTTTTTTCTGTCAAGGGCCATTAGGATATTTATAGCATCATTTTCAGGCCATACAAAATTGTCAACTTAAAAATTAGCCTACTATAGCACAATTTACAATAGCTAAGATCTGGAAACAGCCCTAGCGCCCATCAGTAAATGAGCGGTTAAAAAAAGTTGTGGTACATTTGTGCCATGGAATACTATGCAGCAGAAAAAAGAAGAATCTCTTATCCTTTGAGACAGCATGGAGGGGTCTGGAGAGTATGATGCTAAGTGAAATAAGTCTGTCAGAGAAAGGTAAGTATCACATGATCTCACTCATATGTGGAATCTAAGTAACAAAATAAACTGATGAACGGAGTGGATCAGAGACATGGAAGCATGGAACAGTGTGTGGAATCTCAGAGGGAAGACAAGGGAGGATGGGTCCATGAGAGGTAATTAACCAAGGACCTTATATGTATGCACATATGCATATATGCATGGCCCATGGACATAAACAATAGGGTAGTGAAGGCCTAGGGGTGGGGGGCAAGGGTGGGCTGGAAGGAGTCAATGAGGGGGAAAGAGGGACAAATGTAATACTTTCAACAAGAAAGAATTATTTTTTTTTAAATTAGCCTGCTATATTTAATTAACTCACTCCTAATGCTTTGGCAGAACCAGACCAAATGATTTGGTGGGCCTTATATAGCTTGAGGGTGTTCCCCACTCCTGATTTAGAGGATCTCTCTTCTTATTGCATAACGTATCCATGGCAAAGTGTTAATGACAGGTGATTGGACAGGAAGGGGACAATCAACACTCATAAGAGATTAAATTCTTTGCCTAATCTTGTGATGAGCCACTATGGGAACTGCTGGCCAATCTACTGGTCAGTCCTCCTTCCTAAGGATCTTGGTGATCATTCCAGCAGAAAGCTATCTCTCCTAGCTCCTGTAGGACTTTGCATTACTCCTAAGGCACTTGTCCCAACCTGTCATTCTGTAGTTAGTTTTGTACTTTACTCTCCTAAATTTGATTATAAATTCCTTAGAGTCAAGAATTCTTTCACACATCTCTCCACTCACTGCCTATAACCATGTTAGATTGTCATCTGGGTTTTATTTGATCCAGGATTGCATAGACCCCTGGGAAGTGTGTTATAGAATTTTTCTTGTACAAACTTGACCATGGTGAGGCCCTTTGAGGACATTCATAATAACCACATGTTCTTGGGTGGGGTCTGAAGTCTGAAATCTCTTTCAGTTCTGTGTGAGTTTGGAGTGGGATTCTAGTTTGTAAAAAAAGGAGATGAATGTTGCAATTTTAGAGGAGCTGATTTTACAAACAAAGAGAATTTAGCTAAAAACTGTCAGAACTTCCCCAAAACTGTATTTATTTATTATTATTATTTTTATTTTTAATAAGGATAAGTAAAAGGAGGAAGTAAGCAAATGGCTGGGATCCATTCAGACAGTTTACCCAAGTATTTCAGGTTACAGACCTTTCCTTCCTCTTAAGTTTTCCTATATTTTTCTCTATCATTAAAACATTGTTTAGAGTTAATTTTTTAAGTACTCATAGGCCTTGAATTTCAATCCAGTATTAAATCTCCAGGCTCTAGGATTGTCAAGGTAATGCCCATGGCTCTTTTCAGCTTGAAGGTTCTCTTGATCGAGTTTGTCTCATTTAAGATCAAATACTTGCTGGTTATAGCGGTAAAACTACATCCCATGATTTAAATGTGTAAAATACAGGATTTAATTGTATTTCATACAGTTTAACTAATTATTATTGAAAATATTTAAAAATTTTTATCAAAATAATAAATGGACACAGTTTAAACAATCAAGAAAAACAAAGGCTTTTAAGGAAACACTGCAGCCCTCTGCCCAATCCCTCTACTTATTCCCATACTTTGTCCCAGAGGCAACCAATGTCTTTAATTTTTTTTTAATTAAATCTTTATTATTCAGATTATTACATTTGTTTTTCTTTTTTCCCCTCCATAGCACCCCTCCACCCAGCTCCCACCCTTCCCTCCCTCCCGTTGACCTCATCCATAGGTGTATGATTTTTGTCCAGTCTCTCCCTGTATACCCCTCACCCCTTTCCCCCTGAGAATTATCAATCACGGGTGGGTCTGGAGCAGCAAGTCCTCCACGGGCTCCGCCGTGAGTGAATCTTGAGTCCGTCCGGCCGACGCTCTACCCACTGAGCACACCTCCTCCTGCTGCCACAGCGGCAGCACACACACGTGGGGGGGGGGCGGGGGGCCGCGGGGTCGCAGGGGTTAAGGGAACCAGCACCGGCGCTGGCTCCTGCAGGTCCGGCCCGGCCCGAGCCGAAACAGAAGCCCTGAGGGCAGGTGCCCTGGCGGCTTGAGAGCCGAGGACGCACTGCTCAGCCTCAGCGCGAGGGTCTCAGCACCTCAGCCTCAGCACGAGGGTCTCAGCCTCAGCCTCAGCACGAGGATCTCAGCCTCAGCCTCAGCCTCAGC
>JAAGEH010000380.1:892437-974057 GCA_011751065.1 Lasiurus cinereus
GGTCCCAGCCCCAGCCTCAGTGCGAGGGTCTCAGCCTCAGCCTCAGCGCGAGGGTCTCAGCGCCTGCAGCCTGGCCCCAGCGCCCCAGCGCCCCAGCCCCCCAGCCCCGTCCCTCTCCCCCGCGGGTGTCGCCAGCAGCGGGGACTCAGTCCAGCACTGGGAGGAGGACGGCGGGGCGCCGAGCGGAGCTCCGTTAGTCCGCGTTCCATGCCTGCGTTTCCCCATTGCGGGGCCCAGCCCGGCGCCCTGTGCTGTGGGGCACGTCCCCCCAGGCCCCGGGGCCTCGACCTCGCTGTTGAGCCCGCCTCCGGGCCAGGGACGCGGGCGGCTCCTTCCCCGGATCCCGGTCCCCCTCAGTCATTATTTCTTTAAATAGGTTTTCAGTATCTTGCTCTCTCTCTTCTTCTGGCACCCCCGCAATTCTGATGTTGGCACGCTCGAAACTGTCCCAGAGGCTCTCCACATTATGTTCACACCTTTGGATTCTCCTCTCTTCTTGCCTCTCCAGTCGAATGTTGTCTGCCTCTCCATATTTCAAACTTTCCACTTGATTCTTGCCCTTCTCCAGTCCGCTGCCAGGACTCTGTACAATATTCCCTATTTCAGTCAGTGTATGCCTAATTTCTATTTGGTCCTCTATCATCTCCAGTTGGACCTTTTCCATCCCTAGTTGGCTCCCCTGCATCTCTAGTATGTCCTTTTTCATCTCCTCTTGGGTCTTGCTAAATTATCCATCTTTACTAACATATTCTTGAAAAACCCCATAAGCGTGGTTTTGAACTTTATATCCAGTCGTTTTTTTTTTTCCCTCCATTTCTTTTGTTTGTGATCCCTTCCCCTGTCTCGGCATCCTCACGATGCCGGGGAAACTTCTGTGTTGGATTCAGCCCTATGATAGCAGACGCAAAGCTGCTGAAGCCTCTGCTGAGCTTGGGAGGGGTGGAGTCTCAAGGCTTAAGGGACTGCCTTGCCTTCCAGTCGGCCCCGCCCTCCACGGCCCCTGAGTCTCACATGACTGGGTAATGGCTGGAGCGATCCCTGTGCGCGCGCGCGCACCCGCCGTGCCTCTAACTGCTGCCTTTCCATCTCCCCTGCGCACCAGGACCACACGAGTCTAGGTCCCCGGGGTTTCGCCCGAAACAGGGGCTCAGTGGACTCAGAAGTGGCACAGTTCGGAGGGTCTGTCTCCTGCCCACTAGCGAAAGCCTGCGGCACAGTCAGCAATCTGTCCTCTGCGCAGCACCGTGCGCTTGCGAGACCGGACCTGATCTTCTGCGACTCCCCTAAATTTCCGTGCACCTCTCCCTTTTCACAGTCCAAACTCCCCCGTATGAGTTTCGGCTGGATCTGGGGTTTAGTGTCATAAGATAAGGGGTTCAATGCCGTTGAGAGTCTCCGTTTCCCTCCCGCCAGAGAAAGCCAGCCAGGTCCTCTGGCGCCCGCTCTCTCAGCATGCACGCGTCTCCGTACCTCAGCTTTTTGCAGCTCCTCTGGGTTTCTGTGAGCCCCTCTCTTTCCTTCTAGTTGTAGAATTTCCACTCAGCCAGCTTTCCTTTGGTTCTGGATGATGTCCGTTCTGTCTTTTAGTTGTAGTTTTGAAATTGTTGTGCAAGGCAGCAGTTTAGGTGTTCACCTATGCCGCCATCTTGGTTTCTCCTAATTTCTTATATTCTTCAATAATTGCCTCTAAACAATGTACTTATTATGCTCTTTACTGATTTATGGATTTTAGATCTGTTGACAATTTCATTATGATATTTGAAGGTTTAGTTCTTAACTAATCCCCACTGATCCTACCCAACATAATATACATCCCTTCCCTCCATCATCATAACATAATAATGGCTCATATTTTGGTTAAATAAATATTGGTTGCTCATGTTATTTTAGTATGTACATAATCACTTCTGAACTAAGTTGTGTTCTGGGTTGACACTTTCTTTCTCTCTCAACCTTCACTCACCCCTGGAGTAAACAATGACTGTGTTTTCTATTTGCTTAGTTTTATATGTCTGTATTGTTCAATATTTTTCTACTTTTCCAACAAGTCTGTCACATGCTCAGGAATAATTTTTTCAAACTCCCAGACCTAGTTCTGAACACTGTTCTGCTTATGTCTTGGTGTCCCCTTCCTTTGCTGATCCAGTATGGATGGTCTTAGATGGTGGCTACCAGCTGCCACCCTTGGGTGCCCTTTGCCTCACTCCTGGTCAGAGCTCTGCATTTAGGATTCTGTATCTTCTCCTTTCTTGGTTTATATCCTCGCTTTGCTGAAGTACATCTTCTGGTAGATTCCTAAGAAAGGGAACATAGTGGGCTAGATACATTTTTGGGTGCTCTGTATAAAAAAAACCCCTTATATTATTCCAGAGTTTATCTGTCTTGCTATCCCTCACTGTCTTCTACTTTCCTTTCCCATTATCTTTATTCTTATGAACTTTTACCTTTTTTTCTTCACTGTCATTTAATTGACATTTAAGATAGGAGTGGACATAAATAAGGATGCTTAGGCTTAGTTAATCAGCAGTCACTTATAAATGGAGATTTTGGTAGCTTTTTCAAAGCCCTATGTAGAGGATTAAATATTAAATGCAAAATATACTTTTGTTATCTTTAAAGCACTTGATAAATATAAAGTATTTTTATCACTCTAGAATGGCCATCTACACTAATAAAAGAGTCAGATACAAATTGACCATACCTCCACGACACACACCAGTCTATCAAGAATGAGTATGCAAATCAACCAAACAGAGATAGTGAGTTAATTTTCACATGCAGGCATTCTGTACTGCCCCAGCTGCTCCAGGCCTCTGGGTAGCATGGGCAGAAAGGCAGCGCTGGGCCAGAGCAAAAAGGCAGCTCTGGCCAAAACAAAGGCGGTGCTGGCAGCCAGGGTAAGGAAGGCCCATTCTTGCATGACTCTTCATGCCTCTAGTTATGCTTATTAAAGACATGGGTTGCCAGTTTGAGGAATTTATCGTATTTTTACAGGCAACAGAGAAAGAGAAAGTAATTCTTATAGGGGAGTGGTAGTCCAATGGTTAAAACAAATATGCTGTTTGAGATCTAATTTTGTGATGTAGGGTGCAGCTGGCAATGGCTCTGTGGCGTCCCTAGGGCAGCAGGGATACATGATGGCCTAGGGATGTCACAAGCTCTGTCCATGGAGCAGTGTTTGTTCTCAGGGGGAGCCTAGTGGAAAATTTTGAGCTGCAGTTAGAAATCATGTGCATGGAAACTGAAGATGTTTCTTTAAAAGAAAAATCAAAGTGCTTTTTAAACTCAAATAACAGCCTGGACCATTATCTGCTTTTCTCTCTTGCCAGCTCTAGAGTTTTCTTGGGATGTTATCAGGGCAAGTGTCAGAACAATGTTCACTTCTGTTTTGTTTTTAACCTGAATTACAAATTACCATCAGCTGATGTAGGCCAGGCGATGAAGCTTCTTCTGAAAGCTGGACTTTTGTAATAATGTGAGGCTTGGTGGGTGGGGCAGGGTGGGAAGGTTGTTCCCATCTTCTTTTCCCCAATGAAGGTATTTTGTGTTCAGTTTTTGAGGACTCCTGAAGATTGTTTTGAGAACTCACCTGCAGAGTGGTACTGACATTTTCTATTGCCAACTGTTATTTATTATTCTTTAAAAAACAACAAGCAAAAGCTATCCCTCCAAACAAACTCTAAAGCCAAACCAAAACACACAAATAAACCCATAACTTTCCTATAGTTCTTTCTGAGAAGCAAGATGCTTTTGGTCTCCACTAAATTCTATTTAAAACTTTAGATTTCAATATATAGTAAAGATAGATTTTAGCTGACTATTTTTGTGTTGGTGCTATGTTTCTCTTCCTAAAAGAGGATTCAAATTAAAACAAACTTTTTTAAGATCCCCTTTCATTTTCAGGGACCTGATAGGGTATGTCTAATGTGCTGTGTCCCCAGCACACTCACTGTATTTCATCTACTCACCTCTTTGCTTTGAAAATACTTTGCCTTGACCTGTTGTCCTGCTTACTGATGACATATGATCACCTCTTTTCCACTGCAGAGTAGGCTGTTTGAGGGCAGGTTCTGTGGTCTACAACTGTGTAACCCTCGTGCCAAGCAGAAGCCCAGAGTCTGCTAAACATGAGCTGAGCATCTGTGGTAATAGGGTGTCTGGTGGCCATTGGCAAGAACATGCAGCAGCATTGAGAGCAGCTCCTGGAAGAGAAGCTAGGAAGTTGCCTGCACAGAAGCTCAAGGGCTCTAGGTCCAGTTCCATCACCACAGGCTCATTCATTGCATCACAGAGAGATGGCAGCTGGTTAGGTGTGTGAGAGTCCTGCTTAGTTCTCCCTCATTACTCTGCCATTTCCTGAAGCGCAGGCTCTACTCTTAGTCATCTTTTCATCCCTACATCTAGGGTATGCTCAGTAAGTAGTGTAGAGAAGGAAGGAGGCAGGGAGGGGAGAAGGGGTCTGAGTCCTTACTATGGGACTTATTATGGGGATTTCCAGATCTGAGCTCCCATCAGCTCTTAATGCTTTCCCAAGCTCCTGCAGATAGTCAGCAGCATAGGTGCCTATACAGTGGTACCTCAAGATACGAGTGCCCTAACATACGAGATTTTTGAGATACGAGCCATCGAGCGAGTGATTTTTGCTTTGAAATATGAGCAACATTTGAGATAGGAGTAATTGCACGGATGGGCCGGCTGCACACGATCCACCAGTTTACCGGGACTCGAGCGTCTCATAGTTTCCCACACCTCAAGGTTACGGAATGAATTAAACTCGTATCTCGAGGTACCACTGTATTAACTACTCTTGGAAAGGAGTCACAGCGGAGATCACACCAACATGCCCTAAAACCCCAATTCCAGTCTCAGGGGCTATTTCACAATGCAAGATGGCAGAAATGTATTTTTGTTTTATTTGCTTGAAAAGCAAGTTGTTCCTTTTTCCAACTTTTATATCCCAAGGCTAAAAAATGGTATGAAACAACTTTTAAGAATTTATTTCAATGCCCCATTATTTCCTGAGAGAAGGTCATGAAGGGCGCAAGAACACTCATGTGATTCACTCATGAGCCCTTTCCAAAGGAGGTTTTATTTACAAAGAAATTAAGAACTGATGGCTTTAATACTAGATTTTAAATTTTCATACAGATTTCATAGCTGCTGCACTCCTACTTGCTATCTCCCTCTATCTCCCCAAAGGCAACATTCAGAAAAGGTAGGGCCACATGTACACGTGTGTGTGTGTGTGTGTGTGTGTGTGTCTGTATGTGTGTGTAGATTTGCACATACATCTTTAAATTGCAGAGTTGGTATGAGAGTTTTTCCTATGAAATACAGGTTTTCAACAATCTATTCCGAGATATGTTTAATCCACTTTCATTATCAGACTATCTCTTCTAAACTTTATTATTATACAACAATTCCGGGAGGAAAAACCTAAGGTAAGCTCTGACTTGGTTTTTTAAAAAACATGCTTGAGATTTAGTATTCTAGTAGAAGAAAGTTTGGTTCCTGATATTATTCTTAAAATAGAGAACATAGTATTTATTTTTGTAAGGTGAAGAGAGATGCATCTTAAAAGGCCTTGAAATTTAGGACAATATCAATACTTTATATATAAACTAGAGGCCCGGTGTACAAAAATCATACACTTTCGGGGGACAGGGAGATGTTCCTCAGCCCAGATTTCAAGAGGGCACAGGCCAGGCTGAGGGACCTCACCAATGCACGATCAGGGCCGGGGAAAGATGCAGGAGGTTGGCTAGCTGAGGAGGGACTGCAGGAGGGTTCCAGGGCATGTCCAGCCCATCTTGCTCAGTCCTGATTGGTTGGACCCCAGTAGCAAGCTAACCTACCAGTTGGAGCATCTGTCTCCTGGTGGTCAGTGCACATCATAGCGAGCAGTTGAGCGGCCTTAGCATGTCATTAATATATTACGCTTTGATTGGTTGAACAGACGACTGGACACTTAGCATATTAGGCTTTTATTATATAGCATTTACTCGCTAAACTCTGCAATTCTTTGCACCCAAGTGAAATGCTCTGTTTGCTAAACAACTGCCATCCCTTACCTATGCAGACTTTTCTGGAGCATACAGAGTATGTATAAAGCATCAGCAATGGATAATCAGAAGTCTTAGTTTACCCATTTCCATATGTCAAACCTAAGAATATCAGGGTATGATCAGTACACGGGCATTATCTCGGAGCCTCTCTGCATTGTTATAAGTCTTCACTTTATGAAGGGGGAATAACAAAATAACCATGTATCTATTTATACAAGAATGCTTACTCTGTATGGGCTACAGCCTTGTTAATCATTACATTATACATTTTCCTGGTGAGACACACATCTACAGGTTTGCCTATTTGTAGCATTCTCATGACTTATAAATAAAAACCTCAATGTGCTTCTTTAGGAAAGTATATGATTCCATTTAGTGTTTGATAAATACAGCCCATCTTAGTATTTAACATGGATCTTTTTCTGTTTTGTACTTTTGCAAATTTCTTAGCTGGTGTACTCCAAAAAGCTTTGAATCAGTAACATTTCCTGTGACTGACTTGGGACATGCCTCTCATGTAAATGGAAAGTGGGAAGTTACCAGCCTCTGTCCCTTACCCTGAGCTGTGGCTCTGATCCATCCTGAGGAGGAAACCAGCTTTTACGAGCTGCTACAGGAAATAGTCATTTTTCCTCAGTCAAGCAAAATTTATTTTGATTTTCTGGATCTGCTCTAATTCCAGAGCCACTTGCCACATGTGACTATTGAAGGTTAAATTTTAATTAATTAAAATTAAATAAAATTAAAAAATCCAGTTCCTTAGTTACAGTAGCCACATTGCAAGTGCCCAACTCAGCAAAGATACAGAGCATTTCCATCCTCCTAGAAAGTTCTACTGGGAGCTGTCCAGTTTATTTAGACTACTAAGCGCCAAGTTCCACAGTTTAGAAGTGAGGGTGGCCTTGACATTCTAGAAGCCAAGGGAGAATTGTCCTTTAGTGAGTTTATATTAATCTGAGCCTCTGACTGCATCTTCTTGCTGCCAGTTCCATTCTTTCTATCACTGGGAGTAAACAGTGTTCAAGTCATTAGCTGCTAATGCAGAGCAGATAGTAAACAGCAGCTCTGACTGCTTCTGCCAGCTTCTCTCAGGTGCTCTGCCTGGGTGGCAAGTTGCAACCTTGGAGATGATGCCCGATGCAGCTAGTCTCCAGCAAGCCGTGTGTGAGAGCACCAGGGTGTTTAGTGACCTCTTTGCAATGAAACTCTCGTTCATTGTTGACCAGACTTAAAAGCTATTTTCCTTAGATTTATTCATGATCACATTTTGGTTTGTCTCATCTGTGTCCAGATAGTAACAAAAAGTTGGAGGAGTCTGTGTTTCAGAATGACTGTAGGTGGGTCAGGAATACAGTCCCCAGAGTCACAGTAACATTCACAGCTGCCATCCTCACAGCAGCCACAGGGGCCAGTGTTTATGTGATGGATGCTGGAAGTTGCCCAGGGAAGTTTAAGTTGTGAGTTTGAAGCTCCAACACTCAACTACCATCCTGGCTTCTCTGTATGTTTGACAAACATGACGTCATCTTGAATCATTGATCTAAATTGAAAATAAATTTTTTAATCCTCACCTGAGGATATGTTTATTGATTTTTATTTATTTATTTTTTGAGAGAGAGGAAAAACCACATCGATTTAACAGAGAACCATTAATTGGCTGCCTCCCATATGCACCTTGACCAGGGATTGAACCTGCAACCCAGATATATGCGCTGACTGGGAATTGAACCCACAGCTTTTTGGTATACAGGGCAACACTCCAACCAGCTGAGGCACCCTGCCAGGGCCCGTCCCTCTAGCTTTTATCTCCATAGCTTTCACTCTTGGCTACACAGCCTCTTTCTCCCAATCTTGCTTTACTTGAAAGAGTATTTTTGTGTTTTCTTTTTCTTCCTTTTCATTTTCTTTCTGACCCGTTGCAGTATGACTTCCACCCCACAACT
The DNA here is from genome assembly GCA_011751065.1 of Lasiurus cinereus. Taxonomy (NCBI): domain Eukaryota; kingdom Metazoa; phylum Chordata; class Mammalia; order Chiroptera; family Vespertilionidae; genus Lasiurus; species Lasiurus cinereus. Next base: position 900,446 of record JAAGEH010000380.1, read on the forward strand.
CTATGGAAACTGAAATTGCTAAGACAACCCATTTCTTCCTGGATATGAAATACAGTGGGATATTTGCTGCCCTTAATTTTTACCTTCCTCTGGCATTTGATCTACGTTGCTATTTGCTTTTCAAAGGCATTTCTCTCATGGTTTGTATGATAACACTTTCCCGATACCAGATCCTTTTGGTGGGACATGTCCCTTCCTCCACATGGCTGGCTCTTACTCACCAAGACCCAGCCAGAGCACCACCTCCCCCTGGGTGCCTGCTTTGACTGGCCTGTGAGCTGGGGTCCCTCCTGCTGGGTGAGCCTGAGCACACTCCCATGACCCCAGAAGAGCAGAGCCACCTATGTGCTCTCACTCAGCCAATTTTTCCGTTCATCCAATTGTCCACTGCATACCTGGCTATCAGGTGTCATTGTACTGATTTATTGGGCTGGCCAATAGTTTTCTTCTCTTTATTGTTTAATAAGTTGCATAGAGAACATGGTTAGTATAAATTCAAATTATCGAGAAATGTATAAATTATAAGTGACAGTCCCACCCACACCACATCTAATCCCACCTCTCCCCCCGAAGTAACCTCTGCTGGCCATGACCTTCCTCCCAGGCCTTTCTGTGTGCTCACAGTCATATTGTGCATGGACACATGAAATCATTTTAAGACATAATAGGGTCACAACCTGTATGCCACACCACGTAAGGCAGGTTTTTTGTTTGTTTGTTTGTTTGTTTGTTTGTTATTTTCAATAAAGGACTGAGTTAAGGTGTCTATTCCTTGCTTATCTTCCCATATAAATGGATACCCAGGTGTATGGTGGGCAATTATTTTCAATCATCCCCCAAAGAGAATTTTACTGTATTTTCTAATGAAAATCATTGATGGGCTGCCTCCTGCACAACCCAGGCATGTGCCCTGACCAGGAATCCAACTGTGACTTACTGGTTCATAGGGCTGATGCTCAACCACTGAACCACACTGGCTGGGGCTCATCTTGTTATTTTTAAGGGAAATATAATAGTGTAACTTTGTTTTATAATATGCCAATCAAGATAGATTTTACGGTAATAATAGTTATTTTATGTTAATATTTTTTCTTTATTAATAAAATAAGTATGTTTATATCTTTCCAGTGTTATATCAGCTTGTCATTTCTAGAAGGAGCCAAGCTTTTAATGCATTCATATACTATCTCTGTATATTATTTTTTAATTTCAGTTAGTGTATCCTTAATTTCTAGTTGGTACTTTTTCATATCCTTGAGGGGCTTGCTAAATTTATTAACCTTTTCTAGAAAATTCTTGAAAAACCTTATAACTGTGGTTATGAACTCTATATCCAGTCATTTGCTTCCCACCATTTCTTTCATATATGACCTGTTTCTTTATTTCTGAATTTTGGTTGTTTTGTGAGTTGATAGAGTGGCTTTGTGTGTTAGGTGTCCTATAGGGCCCAATGGCTTAGCTTCCTCAATTACCACCTGAGGTGGACACTCTTGGTGCACCCCTTTGTGGGCTGTTGTAGTTAAGCCTTGATTGTTGTTGTATCACTGGGAGGAATTGACCCCCAGGCCAATTGTCTGTCAGAATCAGCTGTGTCTACAATGGGAGAACTTCTGTCCTGGAAACACCCTTATGAGACAAGACTTGCTTCAGTGGGGCTTTGGTTCCCACTGAATCTGCCCCCTGAGTGTGTCCCTTATGGATCTGAAGAGTTGTAATCTGGATGGCCCTACTCTGACTCCTGGGTACACTAGCTCTTGGATCTCCAAAGAGGTGCTAATTTAGCCTCTGCCCAAGGCCACCCAGCAGGAGCTACGGAGAGATCTGCAGATTCTTCTTCTTTGTTTGAGGTTTGGAGGTGCCCAAATGAGGCCCAGCTGTGAAGCTATGCAAGCTGCTGTGGAGCCTTGGGCCTTCTTTTGGATGTTCTGAGTCTCACTGACTCAGCTGCATTTTGTTAGGTAAGTATAAAATTCAAAGGAGCAGGCCATTCATATGCAAAATCCTCTGTGCAGGGCTTGGATGGGGCGGAGTCTCAGGGAGGAGCAAACAATGATGGCTTTCCATCAGCCCTGCCCTAAGAGTTCCCTGGTTTTCGGTGTCCCTTGGTAATTGTTGCAAGAACCTCTGAGAAAAAGCCACCCTCAAGTTTCATCTGCTGCCAGACAATCCAGTTTCTCCCCATATGAGTCTGGGTCCCCAGAGTCTCATCCAAAACTGGAGTTTAGAGCCATCGGGAGCTTTTGTCTCCCTCCCGATTGAGAAAGCCCACTGTGTACTCAGCTGCCAGCTCTCTCTTCATGCACCTCTGTTCCACTCCTTCTGCAGCACCTCTGAGTCTTGGTGTGCTTTTCTCTTTCCTTCTAGTTGTAGAGTTTCCACTTAGCCAGCCTTCCTGTGGTTCTGGATGATGTCTGTTTTGTCTTTTAGTTGTAGTTTTGAAATTGTTGTGCGAGGCAGCAGTTTACCTATGCTGCCATCTTGGTTTTTCTCCAATTTTAGTCAATTAAAAAAAAAACTTTGCTGTGATGGTTTTTGTTGGGAGAATATTTTTGAATTATCAATCTGGCTTCCTTATGTTGGCCTTGTAAACTTCCTCTTGCTTCCCATTACTTGTGTCCTTGCTTCTGCCTCAGTTGCATTTTTCTTTTCAGATTCTGTGACTCAGGTGCCAAAACAGTGACTTTTTGACTTTTCTGACTGCATTCTGCTACAATTGTTTCTAAGTGATAGTTTTAATACATGAATGATATTACTAATCTGATTTTTTTTTTCTTATTGAAAATTTCAAATCCTTTAAGGTTGGCTAATTTAGTTTAAAATGTTAGTTTTGAAAAATATTTCTGTAGAGAAAATAATAGAGAATTTCATCAACTTGATAAAAACATCTACAAAAACACTTACAGCCCCTTCTCTGAGCTCCCATAACATTCTGTGCAAACTTCCAGTGATTTTAATCCCTATTAGACACCAAGTTTTTGGGAGCAGAGATTATACATTATTCAAATTTATTTTTCAATTGCCTATAATATGCATACATGTGTATATCTATAATAATAAAAGCATAATATGATACTTAGACTGGACAACTGAACGACCTTCTGGATGTCCTTCAGGATGACCTTTTGGATGAAGCTGAGGTTATGAGGGCTGAGCACTTGCATGAATTTAATGCATTGGGCCTCTAGTATAATTAATAATTAGTTATTAATTAGTGAATTATTAAATGAATAATTAAGAGAGATGCTAAAGAGGACAACATTAAAGCTCCTAACCTTAGGTATCTGGGTGCTGGAGTTAAGGAGAAAAAAAGCAATGGCACATAGTAACTTTGAAATATAAGAATTTGAGAATGTTTCCTAGGAAATAAGTCACAAATATAAAGGAATGCCCAGATTCCATTATTTGTGACAGATTATAACTCCACACATATTCAGGTAGTCCAGTATAAATGTTTTAATAAATATTACCATACTTGATGGCCAGTTAAGATAGTAACCAATGATTGTTTGGTGAGGAGAGGGTGAATTTCCCAGATCAATGATTTTTAAACTATCTCCCATATTGATTATTCTAAAGAAGTACCTCCAAAGTCAGTAGGACTGGTAAAAGTCTCCAGATCTCTGACTTTATTTTAATCATAGTTCTGCTTTTGTTTCAGTTTGTAGAAAGAATTCTACAGCTTAAAGAATTAAAGTTGTAGCACCATTGCCTTGGATGTAGTAGCCAATGCAGCGCATATCCATCCTTGATGCCAATGTCTTCAAAATTTATTTTCTCTAGCATATTCTTTAATTGGATCATTTTATTTGGCATTTGATCCTGTTTATAGTTAGAATCCATTCCTGCCCTGCTTTTACCAATTCCTGTCAAGTTCTATAAACTACCACTAGATTTGACAGTTCTTTAGTGGTTTGTCATGGCAATAGGGTCTTCAGCCTGAAACTCCTTCACTAACCAACAGGCACTTAACCACCTTTATTCAGAGTTCTTGGCAGTGAAAATCCTTCTCAATGAGTAATTTGTGTTAGCAGTCAATAGTCTTTTCATTTATACTGTTCATTTTTACTTATTTATAGCATTCATGATATAGCATAAAATTATGAGACTTGTAAAAAACAGAAACAGTACTATTTGGATTCCACAGTCAAGTTTAACTCATTATAATTTAAATGTAATTATGATCAACTCATAGTGTCTTTAATTTATAGTGTTTAATTCTTTAAAGGAGGGTGACAATGGACTGGGAGAATTGGGAAGGGTAAAGGAACAGGAACTCCTAACAGGAAGAAGAGCAAATTCAGTGGGTGTAGCATGTGGGAGAGGTAGAAGTCAAATAAGTTTTGGTCAGGAGAGGCCAACAAGACTCCAGAGGTGGAATAGGTCTAAAGGATGACAAGATCTAAGATGTAACACTGATGGTAGGAGGCTGATGGATATGGTGAAAGTCAGTGGAGTAGAGGAGGTCAGCTTATGAGGCAACTACCAATAACAGAAAAACAAAATGGGAAATCATTATAGGTTCTAGACACACAACTTATCGAGATCTGTGGTATTCTGCAAAAGCAGTGCTTTGAGGAAAATTTATAGTTTTGAGTGCATCTATATATATAAAATCCCAAATGACCAGCCAACCAGCCAACTGGCTGGCTGGCTGGTAACTATGATGCATACTTACCACCACAGAACATGCACTTAATGCAGGAACTGCTGAGCAACAAAAACTTTGCAGAGTGCCCTCTTGCATTCCAGGACCACTCTGGGGATGTTGGAATGCCAGTTTCAGCCCAATTCCCACAGGCCAGGTCAAGGGATCCCACCAGTGCATGAATCCATGTACCAAGAATCTAGTCCTATCTAATAAAAGAGTAATATGCAAATGGATCATACCTCTGCCACATCACTAGCCACGCCCACCAGCCAATCAGGAGTGAGTGTGCAAATTAATCCCAACCAAGATGGCTGTGGTCATGGAGAGAGCAGAGGTAGGCTTGGGTTTCCCCAGCAATGGAGGAAGCCAAGCTTTCCACACACCCTGGCCAGCCCAGGCCTCCACTCAATGCTACAAAGTTTCAATTATAGAAGATCAATAAATTCCAGTAAAAATGGCAGCAGCCATGGAGCTGGAGAGAGCAGGAGGCTAGGGTTGCCCCTGGTGATGGACGAAGCCAAGCTTTCTGCAGCCTTGGCCTGTCTTGGCCTCCGCTTAAGGCTACAAAGTTTCAATTATAGAAGATAAATAAATCCCAACAAAAATGGCTATGGCCACAGAATGAGAAGGAGGCTTGTCTCTGCTCCAGGCCTCAAAGTTTCAATTGTAGAAGATAAATAAATCCCAGATACCAGGGCCTCCACTTGGGTTGCTAGGGGGCATGGCCTGCCTGCAAACCACCACAAGCCCCTCACCCAGGCTGCCCCATGCCCCAAGGAAATCCCCATCCTGATCTGGGACACTCTTCATGGCAAACCACCTGGCCTCCACCCATGCACCAGGCCTCTATCCTATTTAATAAAAGAGTAATATGCAGATAGACCATCATTCCAACACACAAGATGGCTGCCCCCATATGGTCAAAGAACCTGCCTCCATGTGGACACAAGATGACCACCACAAGATGACCTTCAAGGGAGGGGAGTTAGGGATGACCAGGCCAGCAGAGGAAGGAAGTTGGAGGCAACTGGAACTGCAGGGAAGAGCAGTTGGGGGGTACCCAGGCCTGCAGGGGAGGGTAATTAGGGGCAAACAGGCTGGCAGGGGAACAGTTAGGTATCAATCAGGCTGGCAGGGGAGTGGTTATTGGGTGATCAGGCTGGCAGGCAGAAACAGTTAGAGGCAATCAGGAAGGCAGGCAGGTGAGCAGTTAGGAGCCAGCAGTCCTGGATTGTGAGAGGGATGTCCGATTCCCCATTTAGGCCTGATCCTACTGGGACTGGGCCTAAACAGGCAGTTGGACATCCCTCAAGGGCTCCCATATTGGAGAGGGTGCAGGCTGGGCTGAGGGACACCCTCTTTTCCCCCCATGTACAAATTTTGTGCACTGGGCCTTTAGTATGTTATAAAAGAAGAAAGATCTAAAATCAATCACCTAAGCTTCCTTCTCAGAAATCTAGAAAGCAATTAAATCCAAAATAAGCAGAAGAAAAGAAATATGAATTTGAGCATAAATCAATAAAATTGAAAGCAAGAAATCAGAAGAAAAAAATCAGTAAAACAAAAAGCTGGTTCTTTGAAAAGATCAATAAAATAATTAGCCTTTGGCCAGGCTAACTAAGAAAAGAAGACACAAAAATTACTAATAATTAAAATAATAATTAGATATAAGCAATATTGCTTAAAATCATAAATAATCAGAAATGAAAGAGGAGACATCACTAAAGATCTCAAGGGCATCAAAAGGATAATAAAAGAATACTATAAATAACTCTATGCTCACAAATTTGATAGTCTACATGAAATGGACCAGTTCTTTGAAAGATACAACCTGTCAGAATTCACACAAGAAGAAATAGTCAATCTGAATAGGCCTATATCTATTAACAAAATTGACTCAATATTCAATAAAGCACCAGGAGGCCCAGGAGGGCTCACTGATGAATTTGTACTATCTTTTCCCAAATACAGAAGCAGAGGGCATACTTCCTAACTCATTCTATGAGGCTCTTACCATAATAACAAAATCAAATAGACACTAAAAGAAAAACTACAGATCAATATTTCTCATGAATACAAATGTAAGCATCTTTAATAATTAGCAAATCAAATCCAACAATGTATAAAAAGAATAATATACCACAATTAATTTGGATTTATCCTAGGTATTCAAGGTTGGTTTAGCATATGAAATCAGTTAATGTAATGTCATTACATCAATAGACTAAAAAGAATTAAAATAATGTGATCATATCAATAGATGCAGAAAAAGCAATTGCCAAAATCCCACACCCATTCATGATTTAAAACCCTCAGCAACCTAAAAATAGAGAATTTCCTCAACTTGATAAAAACATCTACAAAAACACTTACAGCTAACTGCCCTCCCTGCCGGCCATCTGGTGACAACATTGGATGGCCATCTTGTGATGATGTGGGGGCAGCCATCTTATGGCAGCCATCTTGTGAGGACATGAGGGCACGAAGGCTACCTAGGCTTTTATTAGTATAGATAGTAATCAAGATGGTGTGATATTTGCAAAAAAACTGACAAAAAGATCAGTGGGCAGACTAGAAAGTCCAGAAATAGACCAAGGCAAATACTAGTATAGTCAACTGATCTTTGAAAAAGGAGCAAAGGCCATACAATGTAGAAATGACAGTCTTTTCAACAAATGGTATTGAAACAATTGAACATCCACATGCAAAAAAAGAAATCTAGACACAGACTTTATACCCTTCACAAAATCTATCTCAAAATGGACCACAGACCTAAATGTATAATGTTAAACTACAAAATGCCTAGAAGATGACATAGGAGGAAATCTAGATAACATAGAATTTGAAGTCTTTTAAAATATATATATATTTTATTGATTTTTAACAGAGAGGAAGAGAGAAGGATAGAGAGTTAGAAACATCAATGAGAGAAACATTGATCAACTGCCTCCTGCATACCCCACACTGGGGATGTGCCTGCAACCAAGGTACATGCCCTTGACCAGAAATGAACCTGATACCTTTCAGTCTGCAGGTCGATGCTAGGACTGTTGTAGTCTTTTTAGACAGAACACTAAAGGCACAATCTGTGAAAGAAATAACTAATAAGCTGGATTTTATTAAAATAAATATTCTACTCTGTGAAAGACATTGTCAGGAAAATTAAAAGGGAGGTCATAGACTGGGAGAAAATATTTGCAAAAGACACATATGATAAAGGACTGCTATCCAATTATACAAAAAGTCTTAAATTTTAACAATAAGGCAATTTAAGATGGCAACATAGAAAGAATAGAACTCACCTTTTCCCACAACACAACAAACAACAAACAAACAACTACTTATGGAAAAATTCCCTGCAATGAACCTGAGAACTCGCTGAACACTTGCTCCACAATAAAGGATAAAAGGGCCTGTAGGGATGGGTAAGAGAGGCAGAGACTGATCTTGCCAAAACTTCACCCCCAGCATAGTGACCCACCATTGGGAGGGACCTTAAAAACAAAGGAAAAGATATATAAAAAAAACCTTCTTCCCAAAGAGCAGGGGATTTGTACCCCACAGCAGCTAAAGACCTTATGAGACACTTCATCAAAGAAGATATACAGATGCAAATAAGCACATGAAAGATGCTCCTCATCAGAAGTCATCCAGGAAATGCAAATCAGAACAACAATGAGATACGATTACATACTATTAGAATGGTCAAAATCTGGAACACTGACACCAAATGCTGGGGAAGATGTGAAGCAATAGGAACTCTCATTCATTATTAGTAGGAATGCAAAATGGTTCAGTCACTTTGGAAGATAGTCTGACAATTTCATACAAAACTGAACATAGTCTTACCATAGACTCCAGCAATTGTGCTCTTTGATATTATACACATAAAACTAGTTAAAATAGAAAATTTTATGTTAAATATATATTTACCATGATTTTAATAGTTATTAGCATACCACTGAATTGTGCACTTTAAATGGGTAAATTGTTTGGTATGTAAATTGTATTTCAATAAAACTGTTTTTAGAAAAAGATGTGAAAGCAGAGATTGGGCAAAATAATGGCTGGCTCTTGCTGAGTTCTGTAATGTGGGACTTTTTTTACCTGAAGGATGTCTGGGGTTGGGACAGGCCTGGCATGTGTTTCTTAGAGTTGTATTTACTTTTCTAGAGACTGCTGAATTCAGCAGAATTTTCTACATCCATTCGTATTTTGCTTGGTATTCACTTTCTTACAAAAAATGGACCATCAAAACCAAAAAAACTAAAGGTCCAATTACTACTCTTCATTTCACCCCAAGGCAAAATAAAATTAGTTTCCAATTTTTGAAAAAATATAAAGCAATGGAGCTCCTGTATTACCTTCTCTTCCATAAAACAAGTGTTTACGATGCCCAAAAGAAAAGCAACTTTTCCAAGGGCAAGAGACTTTACCTTCCAGCTGTTGGTATCAAAATCAATGCCACTCTTAGATGGGTTTGGGGATATATCTATGGCCTGGTCTCAAGAGTTTTTCCTTTACCAGAATGAGGTTTCCATATCATCTGCAGCAGAGTTCCCTGGCATGCCTATAATTCTAGGAGTGACATCAGGAGTCTGCATTTCTAACCAGTGCCCCTCTGATTTTAGGCAGATATGAGAACCAGAGGTGTGAGTGTTTTGCTTTTCATCTACACTAAAGAGGTTGCAGGCTTCTTGACTCTACAAAAGTGACGTGATAGAGTGACATCCCCAGTCCCCACTAGAAGTAAAAACCTGCCATAATGAGCCCTGGCTGTAATGCCCTTCCTCTCCCAGATGTCTTGTGTCTGGTTGATGATCTGCTCTAATTGCAACAATTTGAGAGGCCAAAGTTCCACTGTGCTTTTGACCTGACCTTGGGCCTGAAACATCTCCAGCCTCAGTTTAGACCATTCTCTGTCTCCTGCCAGGCCTCTCCTACACCCAGAACAGCTGCCTTGAGAAAGTCATTTCCAAATTCTGACCTGTGGTTCAGGAATATTTTAAAGAAAAAGGCATTACCCTTCCTTAATGCCCAGCCCTGGGATGATCTCACATTCTTTTAACAGCATGACAAAGGATTTAGCTCAGTCCCCTCCTCCTGGATCAGGTTCTCTAGATACCACATCAGGGCTGGACACAGAACTGCCCAGAGGGTGTCTGCCTCAAGGAACATGGCCCACTAGTGAGCTTTCTTACTGAGGTCCTGTCTTGTCTTTTACCCATCCTCCTACCTTGTGCCTGAGCTCCTCTTTAAGGAGGGACATTTTCTCATGTGCACCCCGCCTTTTTCAGGCCCCATCGTACACACTTTCTGAAATATTTCTCCATTATTTTTTTAAAAGTATGGTTAATTAGCTCTAGCCAGTTTGGCTCAGTGGATAGAGCGTTGATCCCCAGACTGAAGGGTCCTGGATTTGATTTAGGTCAAGGGCATGTGTCTCAATTGCAGGATCAATCCCCAGCCCTGGTGGGGACGTGTGCTGAAGGCAACCAATCGATGTGTCTCTCTCACATCAATATTTCTTTTTTTTGTCTCTCCCCCCAATCAAATAAATAATACTTTTTTCAAAGGAGGGTTAATTATAAATGTGTGGTGAAAAGGAGCAATCTTACTAGAAGTTAGTGTTGCCTGAGTTGGATGATCTGGGTACTACTGTAAGGCACGAAGCCTTCCCAACCCTCTTGTAAACATAATTACACTGTAGTGGAAATGCCTGATTTAAAAAACAGAATTGTCACACCGGACATGTCCTATTTCCCCAAACCCTTGCAAGTTTCTGTGGATTGTTCTCCTCGGAGCTCAGTCTCTTAGAAGAACTTACGTGAAATATGCCTTTAATATCATCCAACTGCATCCTGCCTCTTGTCAATTTCATTTTTATGAACATCATTTTAAAACTCATATATCTAACACATGTATGGATGCTTTCTATGCGCCAGCTGAGTACTGAGTTCTAATATTCAAGGCTGACCAAGGCAGATCTGGGTCAGTGGGTGCAGACAAGGAAACGGGTCAGCAGCATGTGCAGGGTACCAGGGAAGAGGGGCTCTCAGGTCCTTGGGGCCAGGTCAGGTGTTTAATAGTCTTTAGGACTTAGGAAAGAATTGCTGAGAAAGTGATATCTAAGTTGTACTCTGAAAGCCAAGTCATATTTTAACCATTTTAAGCCTTTCCAACTACACAGAAGATTACTAAGCTCAGCATTCTTCCTTCCTCCCTTTTCATCTGAGAATATGGCTTTTCTAAATAAATAATTAACAAACCAATGGGAAAGGACCTTGTACACTCAAATCACTTAGATTAATCAAAAATATTTCAGCAGTCAAAAGGTTTGAACTCCTGGGATGTCACTTGTCCCCCAAAGAGTGGAACAAATCTTCCTTGGTGCTGTCATTATCCTCATTTCATAAAGTGTTTATAGTAATGTGTTTGCTGTAATGTTTTGTTTTGCTTTTTTTTTGGAAAAGAAATTAGCCCCTTTAGGATATTAGATTATTTTTCTGTTGGTGACATTCTGAAGAACAGAACAGAACCCCATTAAGGAAAGAGTGTTGAAGCCACATGCAAAGTTCATTATTTGTGAAGGAAATATAAGAGGCAATTTCAGAGCTGAGTTTGTGATTATTTTTTAAAAACCACAGAAGTAAAAGGCCAAAGACTTAATCTTTTGGAAGCAGCTACTCTGTGATTCATACTTTGACTCCTAGTGCTAAACAAAAATGCTAAACACAAAGAAATGAACAAAATCCACCACTACCTCAGAACATTCTAGTAAACAGTGTCATTATTTCTCTTATCTTTTCATATTTAATAATTCAAGTTGTGTAAATGTTCATTTAGTAATAGTGTTGATTGTCATTACAATTTTTCTTTTTTCAGGATTGTTCTAAGAAAAAGTAAATGACATTGTTACCACAGTCCACTGACAGCTTCCCAAGCAGAAAAACCAAACATGTAGGCCTCATTTTACACAGTGACCACAAAATACTAAAAACTAGGAAAATGTTGAATCAATATTCCCAACAACACACTGGCAGTAAAAGTATACAGTGTGGCAGGTTCAGATATACCCTGGTTAAATATGCCAGGAGAAAGCCAGGGGAAGTATGGATGGGTATCTTCTGACCCAAGCCAGTATTTCATCAGTATTTATTTTATCCATATTATTTAATCAATATTCAGTTTAAAATATTTATGAGGCTAAAATGGATGATTGTCTTCTCAGCATCTATTTTTTTAAGGTCTGCAGGCTCTACTTTAGAGTAGACAGGAGTGGAGAACTCACCATATCCTAGGGAAGGAGGCAGCCCCTCCCTCTAGGGCCTAGAGGTGGTGGGGGTGACCTCACAGTGACGTCTGTAATCACATGGATGAGAGTGTCTGCACTGGGGACAGGTTCACTCAGGGTACAGACTCCTGAGGGGTCTGGGGATAGCAGTGGTGGTCCCTGCCTCATCTCACATGACTGCCTGCCCCTCAGAGCTAGCCCTACAAGAGACTGCGAATCCACATGGTGTACGTTTTCTGATTCTTTTTCTAGTCTTTTCCTGGGCAATGTGCTGCAAGAATCTGTCTGCAGGACATGACCTACCAAATTCTTAAAGAGGCTGTTATTTACAAATCTAAGGATTTTGATGGAAGGTCTTTCCACTAAAATTTGTATTTATAATTAAGCGGTGTGTGTGTGTGTGTGTGTGTGTGTGTGTGTGTGTGTGTGTGTGTGGTGCCTTTTACAGGAAAACAGCTAAGGACAACGTAGCAGAGAGGTGGAACCAACTGCTGCAAATACATAGAAGTTTGTGCACACAGCAGAGAAGCTGCTCACTGAAAACACCCTGTCCTAATCTCTGTACCAGAAAACCTGCCAAGAGCCGCCCCAATATTTCCAGGTCTTGAGAGCTGCGTGGAGAACTAGCAATCCCTGTACATCCAGGACTCTGAGAGATGAAGAGGTTTCCAGTGTCAACTCTGCTGCCCTAAAGAAGCCACAGGAATGCATTCTGCAGAGAGCAGGATACTCACTCCCACAGCCATCACTTTCCATCTGGGTGGCCTTGTGTGAGTTACTTTACTTCCCTGAGCCAGGGCTTTCTCATCTTTAATTGGTGGTAATTATAACTGCTCTGCCCACCTCACGGGTTGTTGTAAGAAAGGGTTTTAAAAGTTAAGTCATAATACCAGTGGGAGTTATTATTTCTAATCCTAATAATAGGATTATTATTGCCAGTCAGGCAGGTTATAAAGGAGGAGAGGCTCACCAATCTTAAAGTGATTCATCTGGTGTCTCAAGCTGCCTGGGGGAGGAATATAATGAGAACTCAGGTGTCCTAATACCTGGTTCAATGCTATTCTCCCTATAATATAACCAAGAAGACATATAGCTGACCCTCAACTGACATTTTCTTTCTGGTTGATAATTTATATGTAACCAAGAGATATGATGATTAGATCTTTTTCTTCTCCTAAACACTGATGTGCTCACTTTCCTCCCATCGTAGTTTTTCCATCAAAACTATATATGGTCTTGTTCTATGAAGAAAATCTTACAGCACAATACCTAAGGGAAGAGCACAGAAAAAATCCCCAGATAATCCAAGACAACTGGTAGTAGGTAGTAGTAACTAATTATCTTATTATTATTAACTTTGTACACCTTTTTTTTAGAGATATTTCTAAAGTCTTTGGGACAAGAATGCAGTAAATTCCCTATCTATCCAACTATCTATCTATCGTCTAAATTTTGATCCAGTCCATGCTGAGTGAAAGAAAGAGGCCTATGGTTTATGAAATTCACTCTAGCTGGACCAAGAGGGATCAGTGGTTTATCTGAGCATAGTGCCTTCCTGGTATGTAGTAGGCTTTCTACAACTATTTGTTGAATAAATTCAGTAAAGCTAGGTCTTATTAGCCATAAAGGAATCAAAAGGTTGTGGATGTGGAGCTGGAAGTCAGAGCCTGACTCCATCCTGGCTCTGCCACTTAGTAGTGGTGAATCCAGGTTTCAGCCTGGTTTTATCAGTGTCTCTATGCTCTAGTTCGTCTATAAGTGGTAAGGGCTGATACAGATCAGGATGGCAAAAGGTTTTCATTCAAAATGCCATTTGCAGTCCGTGGGTGGAAGCTGATTGAGGTACTACTGGTTGAGTATTCTGAAGCTGTGACCAGGCAGAGGGGATGATGAGGCCCATCTGGGAAAGGGATGAAGGGCAGGAACAGACACAGGCACCTGTCATCAGTGGGCTGTCATCTTCAGCACCTTATAGTTTTATGAATCTATGCCCACGAGGGTCCTGGGTTTGGCAGAAACTGAAGTGTAGAAGGAACTCAGGTAGCTCTGTGTATTTCTGTTTTATGTTAACAGCTTCTTCTCCTAAGGTTCTGGGTTGCATAAAATAAAGAATTAAAAAACTACATTGGGACATAATCAGACTCACGTTAAAGAAGGCTCTCTGCAAATTCTACCAACACCTCTAGAAGGGAAGGCACCGCATACTCAAAACATCTATCTCTCCTGATTTATAGAGGGGATCTGAGCACAAAAGATAGAATTATCTGCTTTGGGTCATCTGTAGGTCTGGGCACATATTTAGGTCATGTCACTCATTCATGTTTTCTTTCCTAATGAATCGAGTTGTAGCTTATTCAGGATACAAGCCCACCTTAGCACCTCCACCACATTCATTCTCATCACTTGTCCTGGCTGCCAGGATGGGCTCACTGCTGCCCCAGGAAAAGCCATGCTTATCCCTCGCACCCCCAGGACTCACTCCATTGACCCTTCTGCTCAGGAGCTTCAGTGAATCCAATAGTGCTTGTTTCTTCTGCTGTTAAAGAAAGAAAATTATGTTACACTATAACTTCAAAATGTCACCCATCAAAATGTCCCAAAGTTACAAACACTTGGAGGACTCACCATTGTGTGTGCTGTTGTTTAACAGTTCCATCCTTACTGATCATAGCCAGAAGCTTCCAGAGCTTGGAACTGGCCAAGAAACTAGATGGGAGGGCAGAGGGAAAGCTGGCAAAGAGGAAACCATTTTAAATGAATCACCCTAAAAATAAAACAGTATGCTAAACAGGAGGTAAATATATAGGCCAGGAGTGCTGCAAGAAACTCCTTTAATTGCTTAACCACTCCATTGAGATGTCATTAGAGGAAACCAGGGCTTTTTTAACGGAGCTTTGAGGTGGGGCAGCCACTTAAGCCACAATGCAACAGTTCTGGAGTCAGGCTGCTTTCCTGGTAAAAGCCTGTCTTTCCTGCCACTGGGACCAGGGCTAGCTGTCCCAGTGCATCTCCAAGAGTGTGAGGGTTGAGCATGTGACCCCAGACCCCTATCTGAGCTCCTGGCCACTCTGGAGCTGGGGCTGAGGCCGAGCTCTGTAAGGATAGATGGAGAGAAGCTGCTGTCCTGGATTATGGTCACTTCAACACTCTGTAGTGTTTCCTCATCTGTAAAGGGAACTTGGACTAGGTGGCGGTGAAGACCCTTCTGCATGAAGGTTCTATGCGTTTTCACAAACCCCACCTACCGAGTGACCAAGTTTATAGCTACAGGTGTCCTGGTCTTTAGCCCCTTTTGAAGACAAAGCAACTGAGGCTCAGAACCTTTAAGTCCTGACTCCATGTGTTTTGTGCTGAGAGGGTTTCTCAGTAAAAGCTGATTTTGTAACTGAAAGAAACGAAGTTCAGTAGGTGAACAAGACATAATGATCTTTGTTTAAGAAAGGCTGTAATAAGGGACATGCCTGCCAGGGTGCTGTGGGAAGGCGCTTCCACAGCTTGTGGTGGGGATTAGGTAGGTGTTCTCTGGAAAGTAATGTGATATGTGCATCTGGAGCTATAACAGCCTCCTACCTTTGACTCAGTGATTCCACAATCTGACTCTATCATGGGAAGTAACAGGACTTTTGACAAAGATTCATCAGAAAGATCTCAGTGCAGTTGTACTGTGTTCGAGTGTGCACCAATGTGTCAACAGGTGTGTGTGTCCATCACTGCTCAACTGTTACCTGGGTGTACGACTTAAAGACTCTGCTTCAGAGACAGGACAATGAAAAGGCTCAGGCTTCACTTACTCTCTGAGCAAGAGCCTGAGGCACTCTCTGTGAGGGGCATTGGCGGGGGTGTGAGTACTGAAGACGGTATAACTTGTTTTCTGCTCTCACAGAGCTTCACATTTAATTGCAGAGAGTCACAACTCAGGCACTTTCATGCCTGTGATACACACTGTGACAGGCCCAAGACAGAGTTGTCTAAGTCAGACCAGAAAGCAGGGACAATTTGGAGGTACCCAGGAAGTAGGGATAGGAGAAGCAATAGCTCATGCTATCCAAGGACAACAGTGCTTGCTTAGATGTCTGAGAACCCTACACTTGCACTAACCAACAAGTGTAGATATGACAACTAATGCCATTGCGTAAACGTCAAGACAGAAGTCTCTTTGTCAAATTATATGTCCCATGTCTAAGAATGCATTTCCAGAGACCCAAACAAGTCCTTGGAGGTAGCAACCTAGGAGAGAAAGAAGAAAATAAACCATGTTGAGTAAGCTGAGTTCGCAGCACATGAAACAGACCTGAAAGTGCCATGTCCTAGTCCAGCCCAGGAGCAGGGACACTGTGGATGGGGACAAGAAGAGCCCTGGACAGTCCAGGCAGTCCCAGGAGGTGGGGGAATCTTGGCAGAGTGGAGCAGGCCCCTCCCCACAATCTACATTTGCCTTCATGTTTTCTCTCCTGGCTTCTTTCTTCTTTCTTTCCCTTTTTAATCCTAATCTGAGGACATTTTTAAAATTGATTTGAGGGAGGGAAGGAGAGTAGGACAGAGAGAGAGAGAGAGAGAGAGAGAGAGAGAGAGAGAGAGAGAGAGGAGGGGGAGAGAGAGAGAGAGAGAAACATAGATGTGAAAGAGAAACATTGAGCAGCTGCCTCTCTTACTTGCTCCAACTGGGGATCAAACCTGTGACCTAGTATGTGCCCTGATTGGGAATCAAACCCGCAAACATTTGGTGTACAGGGCAATGTTCCAACCAATTGAGCCATCCATCCAGGTCTCCTTTTTATTTTTCACTGTGGTAAAAGATACATAACACAAAACTTACCATTTTAAGGGTAAAGTTCAGTGGCTCTATGTTCATATTATTATTATTGTAAAACTATTGCCACCTCCACCACCAGGATTTTTTAATCAGCTTCTTTAAAAAAGATATTCCTGTCTTTTTCTTTCTCCTTGCTAGGAGAATTTGTTCAAAATTGTATTCTTAATGTACTGAATAAAATTTTTTACAATTCTTCACTTAGAAATTTTTCATTAAAATCCCACCAGTAAATTCATTGTAAATTACTTTTCATTTGCAACTGATTCTTGGTTAACTTTTTTTTTCCACACCAGGGAGAAGGACCAGCCTGCCACCAAATATAAATGCAGCCATTGGAGGGTGGACCCCATGTGCTCAAAAAAGAGACTCAGATAACACCACTCCCACACAGACAACACAGGACTTTCTTGACAATATATAGGTTCCCTGAATATTCAATGGGCGGCTGGGCAACCATACCTAGAAGACACATTACACAGCTTCCTGCACGGTGACATCAACTGGCCGTGCAAGACTGCTATGCTCATGGATAGACTCACAGATGGGCTTGTTGTGTGTGCTGAGAACTGTGTTCCAAATGACAAATCAGTTATTTCAACACCATTAACTGTCTAATTCAATGATGCTCAACCTGGAGAGAAACCAAGATGGTGGCATAGGTGAACACCTAAACTGCTGCCTTGCACAGCAATTTCAAAACTACAGTTAAAAGACAGAATGGACATCATCCAGAACCGCAGGAAAGTTGACTGAATGGGTATTCTACAACTAGAAGGAAAGAGAGGGGCTCACGGAGACTCAGAGGAGCTGCAAAAAGCTGAGGTATGGAGACTTGCGAGTGGTGAGGACAGGTGGAGGAGTGCCTGGCTGGCTTCCTCTTGTGGGAGGAAGACGGAAACTCCCAACTGCACTGAACCCCAGTTCTGTGCGAGACTCATATAGGGGGAGTCTGGATTGTCGTGAAAAGGAAGGAGTACACGGAAACTTAGGGGAGCCATGAAAGGCAAAGGTATGGAAGTGCACGAGTGCAAATGCACACACAGAGGACTGACTGCTGATTGTGCTGCTGGCTTTCTCTAACAGGAAGAAGACAAAACCTCCCAAGTGTGCTGAAATTCAGTTCCAACTGCACTAAACCACAGTTTCGGGCAAGACCCTGGGGATCCAGACTCATATGGGTCCCCAGAGCACACGGAAACTCAGAGGAGCCAGAAAGGCAGAAGTCTGTAGACACACAAGCGTGAGTGCACACAGAGAGGGCTGCAGCAATGACTGAGGGACACTGTAGAAACACTGAGACCCAGGGGCCTTGTAGGGCAGGGCTGATGAGAAGCCAAGGCTGTCTGCTCAGCCCTGAGACTCTGCCCCATCCAAGCTAAACACAGGGCTTTTACAATTTTGCAAGTCTTGTATCAAAGCTGATTCCAGCACGGAAGTTCTCTCATAAACACAGCTGATCCTCACAACCAATTGGCTTGGAGGTCAATTCCCCTCAGTGATACCAACAACAATCAAGACTTAACTATAACAGGGCTGTACACACAGTCCACAAAGGGGTGCACCAAGAGAGTCCACCTCAGGTAACTGGGCAGGCAGAGCTACTGGGTCATATAGAACATCTAGCACACAAAGCTACTTTATCAACGCAGGGAAATAGCCAAAATGCAGAGACAAAGGAAGAGATCACAAATGAAAGAAATGGGAGGAAAACAAATGACTGGATATAGAGTTCAAAACCACGGTTATAAGGTTTTTCAAGAATTTCCTAGAAAAGATGGATAAATTTAGCAAGACCCAAGAGGAGATGAAAAAGGACCAACTAGAAATTAAACATGCACTAACTGAAATAAAAAATATTATACAGAGACCTAACGGCAGACTAGAGGAACATAAGACTCAAGTCAAAGATTTGAAATACAAAGAAGCCGAAAACACTCAACTGGAAAAGAAAAAAGAATCCAAAAATTGTAAGGTAGTGTAAGGAGCCTCTGGGAAAGCTTCAAGTATACCAACATCAGAATTATGGGGGTGCCAGAAGAAGAGAGAGAGCAAGATACTGAAAACCTATTTGAAGAAATAATGACTGAAAACTTCCCCCACCTGGTGAAAGAAATAGACTTACAAGTCCATGAAGCACATAGAACCCCAAACAAAAGGAACCCAAAGACGACCACACTAAGACACATCATAATTAAAATACCAAGAGAAAAAGACAGAGAGAATATTAAAAGCAGCAAGAGAAAAATAGTTAATTACCTACAAGGGAGAACCCATACAATTGTCAGCTGATTTCTCAAGAGAAACTATGCAGGCCAGACAGGAGTAGCAAGAAATATTCAAAGTGATGAATAGCAAGAACCTACAACCAAGATTATTCTCCCCAGCAAAGCTATCATTCAAAATTAAAGGGCAGATAAAGAGCTTCACAGATAAGAAAAAACTGAAGGAGTTCATCATCACCAAACCAGTATTATATAAAATACAGAAAGGTACTCTTTAAGAAGAGAAAGAAGAAGAAAAAGGTAAAGATAAAAATTAAGAACAACAAATACATATCTATCAAGAAGTGAATCTAAAAATCAAAAGAATAAAAATCTGATTAACATAATAAACTGGTGAATATAATAGAATCAGGGGCATAGAAAGGGAATGGACTGACAATCCTTGGGGGGAAAGGGGTGTGGGAGGTATGGGAAGAGACTGGACAAAAATCATATACCTATGGATGAGAACAATGGGAAGGAGGTAAGGACAGAGGGAGGGGTGAGCTGAGTGGAGGGGAGGTTTGGGGGGAAATAAAGAGGAACAATTGTAATAATCTGAACAATAAAGATTTATTAAATTTTAAAAAATGATGCTCAATCTTTTTCATCTCATGACACACCTAAACTAATTATTAAAATTCTGCAGCACACCAAAAAATATATTATGTTTTTGCCAATCTGACAAAAAATAAGTATAATTTTGATTCATTCACACCAGACAGCTATTGTTATGTTGGCTGTTGTTTGACAATAGGGAAAAGAGGTCAATGTTCCTGACTAAATAGTCAGGTATTGCATGTTGAAAATTGCTGGTCTAACCCATTATAATAACTGAATTACTATATGTCCCAAATTTTCTGTCTAAATTTCCAGGTAGGACTAGCTAGATTGTTTATAAACAATCTAGCTAGTCCTATATGGCCACCATCTGTTTCATTATTGCAGTTTTATAAAGTGACTAAAATACTATTCTTCATTTAAAACTTTGGTGTAAATATTCTTAAATTTACTTGTACAGGTAGAATTTTAATCTAGAATCACATTACAAAAGCATCATATTGGGATTTTGATTTGGATCACATTAAAAATTTATGGGTTATTTTGGGATATTTATATTTTATAAAATTAAGGTGTGTTTTTTTTCATCTAGGAACATGGCATATGCCTCTCCACTTAGTCAAGTCTTAAAGTGATCAAGATACGCATGACTTTTATCCTACATAATAAAAGGCTAATATGCAAATTGACCAAACACTAGAATGACTGGTTGCTATGACACATACTAACCACAGGGAGCAGATGCTCAATGCAAAAGCTGCCCTCTGGTGGTCAGTGTGCTCCCATGGGGGGAGGGGCACTGCTCAGCCAGAAACTGGGCTCATGGCTGGTGAGCGCAGTGGCAGTGGTGGAAGCCTCTCCTGCCTCTACAGCAGCGCTAGGGATGTCCGACTGACACCTTAGGCCCACTCACTCCCCACAGGACTGTCAGTCAAACATCCCCTGAGGATTCCCAGACTGTAGGAGGACTAGGCTGATGGACTCCCCCAATTGCACGAATTTTGTGCACCAGGCCTCAAGTAATCTAATAAAAAGATTGACAAGAAGTTATTTTAACAAAATATGATGACTATTGATAGGGGAAGTGTTAAAATATTCACAGGACTTTGCAAATCAAATCACCAGGTCACTGTATGATCACAAATCCATTCATGCTTACACATGCATATGCTCACACATCACATGGTACCTGTCCATGCACTTGCTTGTCCTAGTTCCTCAACTTAGTATGCTGTCCCCATCCCCAATCCTCTTGCTTGCCCCTGTGTTGTCTATGCAGTGATTTCTTGTTCTACTGGGTCATTACTTTGGTGCTACTCTCATTTTCCAGCAGCCAGTTCAGACATCCTGCTCAGTTCTATCTCTGTCCATTGTGCTTCCTCCACAGCATATATCTTGGAGCTCAGGCACATTTCCCATGTGTTCTGGCCCCCCATTATTGTGGGGGAGCTCCCTGAGAGGTACCAGTGCTTAGTCTAGTTCTGAGGCCTTCACAAGTATTTGTTGTTCCAGGTTACAGGCTCTTGATGAAACTTTCAAGGACGCTGCATACTCAGTGCTTTCTTTACACTTCCCCCACCTTCTCTACCAGTGAAAGTTCCAGGTAGCTCAGGTTCGTGGGTCAGCAAATCTTCATTTCCACTGGCCAGTGTTGTCCTTGGCAGAGCATGGAACTGTCAGCAGTCCTGGGTGGAGAGATGGAATAAATGTATGTGGAGGCTTGGTGACAGGGGGTCTCTAGAATAAATGTGTATTTCAAAACAACCCAACTCAGACACCCATGTTACACTTTCTTCCAGAACTTTCTTCACAAAATTATGCTTTAAACAAGAAGAGCATAGAATAGGCTAGCCCTGCCTTCCTCTCTGCAGGTGCACAGCAAGGGTCCTTTATCTCTGATGGGGCAGATCTAAGCTTCAGGGATAAAGATACCACTGTGGACCCATCCAAATATTAGCTGTGGAAACTTTCCCACTTTGAAAACATGAGACACTGTGTACTCAGAGTGTTGCCTTCCAGAGAACACAATCGCATCTGCCTTTCTTCTTTCAGTGGATTGAGGCCACAACTTTACCTTCACATTGCCCAGGGTTTGCTAAGTCAGGGCTTATACCTGCTGATCTTCTTTCCAGTGATCTTCTCTGCTTGAGCCCCAACAGCAGGGCTTAAGAGAACACAGTGAGGGTCCATAGGAGCCTGCAAAGCTGATGAACTTTACCAAGTCTGTGAAGGAAACTGGCCCTAAACTGATGTTAAACAAAGTGTTTCCTCCTGCACATGATACTAAGATGGTTCCAAGATCCAACTATAATCTATAACCAAAATCAATATTTTTCATGTCACTATCTGATCATACAAGGAAGATCAATTTATTAAATTATAAAAATGTTGGACAATGGGGCAACATGAAGTCATGGCTATTTTTTCTTTTTAACCTCACATGAGGACATGTTTAAAGAGAGGAAGAAAAAAAGAATGTGTTTTTTATTGATAGTTTAGAGAGAGAAGAAGAGAGAGGGAGAGAAAGAAAAACATCAATGTGAGAGAGAAACATCAATTGGTCTCCTCCTGTACACCCACAACCCCACATCAAGCATCTGCTCTGATTGGAAATCGAACCTGCAACACTTTGATGCACGTGACAATGCTCAACCAACTGAACCACACTGGCCAGGGCCCAGGGTAAGTTTTAAAGCAAAACTGGGGAGTATCTCAAGAAAAGTAAGGCTCCCATTCAATTCAGGATATAATCTTAATTGAATTTTATTCCTGTTGTTTTGGCATTGCTGTTGCCATGAGGTTACAGGGAGGAGCAGGAATGGCCAGCACTTGTCAGCACTAACCATGAACCAGTTTTTTAAATCTTTTATTATTTAAAAAATATTTTTATTGATTTCAGAGAGAAGGGAGAGGGAGAGAGAGAAACATCAGTGATAAGAGAGAATTATTAATTGGCTACCTCCTGAATGCCCCCTATTGGGGATTGAGCCCAAAACTCAGGCATGTATTCTGACTGAAATTGAACTGTGACTGCTTAGTTCATAGGTTGATGCTCTACCATCACTGAGCCATGCCAGCCAGGCACTCTGACCAGGTTTTAACCAAGGTGATTCTGCATGCTTTTTCCCACTGGAACAGTGAATTGAGAAGTTGTAATTTGAATCAAAACAGCAATTTAGAATATAAGGAATCATAAAATGCTCTATCAGAACTCCCTCTGGGACAACTTCAAGCCTACCAACATTTGCATCATAAGGGTGCCAGAAGAAGAGGAGAGAAAGCAAAAAATTGAAAACTTATTTAAAAAATAATTACATATAACTTCTCTTACCTGGTGAAAGAAGTAATCATGCAAGTTCAGAAAGCCTTGAAAGTCCCAAACAAGAGGAATTCAGAGTCCCACACCAAGACACATCATAATTAAAATGCCAAGGCTTAAAGACAAAAAGAGGATCTTAAAAGCAGCAAGAGAAAAGCAGTTAGTTATCTACAAGGTAGCATTTATACAACTGTCAGTTGATTCCTCAACAGGCCAGAAGGGAGTGGCAAGAAATATTCAAAGTGATGAATAGCAAGGACCTACAACGAAGATTAATCTACCCAAAAAAGCTCTCATTTAGAATTGAAGGTCAGATAAAGAACTTCATAGACAAGAAAAAGCTAAAGGAGTCTATCACCACCAAACCAGTATTACATGAAATGTTGAAGAGTACTCAAGAAGAAGAAGGAGAAGAAGGAGGAAGGAGAGGAGGAAGAGGAGAAGGAGGAGGAGGAGGGATAAATTTGAATAATAAAATGTCAATAAATACATATCTATCAACAATTGAACCTAAAAATCAAAATAAATTAACAAGAAATCTAATGAACAAAATAAACTGATCAGTAAAATAGAACAAGAGTCATGGTACAGACTGAAAAATCTCAGAGGGATGTGGGGAGCGGGGTGGAAAGATCTTGTATGCATATATGCATTACCTATGGACAGATAATAGGGTGGTGAAGGTCTGGGGGGAACTGAGTAGAGGGAGGCAATGGGGTGGGAGGAACATCTGTAATACTCTCAGCAATAAAGATTTTTTTTAAAATCTCCTACAGAAAGACTGGCTTTGCCTAAATAGTGGACATCAGGGCTCTTTTCAGCATCTTTGTTTATACAAAGATTCCACTCCATGCAGAAAATTGTTTCTAAAAATATTAAATGGCTACATCTTGTCAGGGAGTATTTTTTTAAATTAATAGACTTTGTTAGAGCACTTTCAGGTTTACTCTAAAATTAAATTGAAAAAGCAGTGAGCCCCTCTATGCTCTTTCCTCCTGCACATTTCCCCTTGAAATCTTGCATTAGGGCAGTGACTTTGTTATAATCAATGAACCAATATTGATACCTTATTATTTGCTGAATTCCATAGTTTAAATTAGTATTACTCTTGGTGTTGTAAATTCTGTGGGGTTAACAAATATATGATATGTACCCACCATTAGATGGACATTTGGGTTGTTTCTGATTTTTGTCTGTTATGAATATGCTGCAATGAACATTTGTCTACAAGTTTTTGCGTGTTTACAGTAATCTTAGGTATACTGAGGAGTAGAATTGCAGGTTAACTTTTTAAGTGAATGGAGCACTGCTATGGATATATCAACCTTCTTGTCACATGTGTAGTTAAAGCTACATATTCTGAAAATGTGCACATGATCTCTTCCATGCTCTGAATGGAGTGGCAGACTGTGCACTAACTAGAGACATATTGGTAGTGAGACAAAGCCCCTTCCCTCTTTAACTCCGACTCTATGTTCTCCCTGGTCTCCCCACCCCACTCCCCCACCGCCCACCCCCGCATCCCTGCCTCAGTTCAGGCCGGTAGTGTCCCAGGCATCTTATATCTAGGCACCTGTCTACCATTTTGCTTCTCCTAAGACCATCTAGACATCAGGGTGATCTATTTATAAAGCCAACTAATTTGGCCCTGTCAGCCCTCTGCTTTAAACCCTTCATGGAGTTGGTCACCTCTAGGATAAAGCTAGCATACTGAGGCCCTCCCAGTTCAGTGATGATGTGACCCTTAATTATCTGCTTCTCCAGCTGCCTCTGGAGCCTGGCACCCCGTGAGCTTAACGCACCTGCCCAGGACTTCTTACAGGTCCTCACTGTTTCAAGCTCAGTGGATTCCTTCCCACCTAATCACCCATTGTACATCGAATATCACCATGGGCCAGACGCTGGAATTCCACAGTCATCAGGACATCCACCCATACCCCTCTGCCTTTCTTCCTGAGATCCTCCTCCTCCCAGTGTCTCCTATTTATCCATACAGTCTCACCTCCCTTCTGGAGCCTTCCATGATGCCTCAACTCATTTTCTTACTCTCACAGGGCCATTGCAGGAGAGCAGGAGATGGGACTGGGGTCAAACCCCACTTAACCTCATTAATTGAGACTTCAGGTAGTTAATGTAACCTTTGAGTGGCAACTTCCTCAGTTGTATATGTGCAAGGGTCAATGGGTATGGAAGAGATGGCATAGGACAAGGTGTGTCACCTCAGGAAGCCTATATTAAGCCAGCTCCCACTTTCACCACAATTTGAGCATGTAACATAGTGCTAACTTTCCCGATAGAATCATCACATTGTATTACTGTTTATTTGTACTAATCTAATTAATTTTGGAGGGCAGTAACTATTTATTATGATTAATTCTGGAATCTGTCATTCCAGCACATTACTTGAAAATAATTAATTGGTGAAAAACCAAGATGGTGGCATAGGTAAACACCTAAACTGCTGCCTTGCACAATAATTTCAAAACTATAGCTAAAAGACAGAATGAGCATCATCCAGAACCACAGGAACCTGGCTGAGTGGAAATTCTACAACTAGAAGGAAAGAGAGGGGCCCACAGAGACTCAGAGGAGCTGCAAAAAGCTGAGATACAGAGATACATGCATGGACAGGCAGTAGAGTGCTTGGCTGGTTTCCTCTAGCACAGTGGTTCTCAACCTTCCTAATGCTGCGACCCTTTAATACAGCTCCTCATGTGGTGGTGACCCCCAACCATAAAATTATTTCCGTTGCTACTTCATAACTGTAATTTTGCTACTGTTATGAACTGTAATGTAAATATCTGATATGCAGGATGTATTTTCATTGTTATAAATTGAACATAATTAAAGCATAGTGATTAATCACAAAAACAATATATAATTATATATTGTGAACTATTTATTTCTAATTACAAATAAATGAAATTTTGTCTTGAATCGTGGTGTAGCATGGGTAACAGTCTTCATATGACAACAGTAAACTACATTGCTACACGTTGCTACACCGAGGAGCGGTCTGTTGGTTCCTAAGACCATGGGAAATAGGTGTTTTCCGCTGGTCTTAGGCGACCCCTGTGAAAGGGTCGTTTGACCCCCAAAGGGGTTGCGACCCACAGGTTGAGAACTGCTGCTCTAGTAGGAAGGAGATAGAAACTCCTGACTGCACTGAACCCCACATCCAACTACACCGAACCCCAATTCCAGATGAGAATCATACGGGGGGGGGGGCAGAGAGGGATAGGCTGGACTTCCATGAAAAGAGAGGAGTGCACAGAAAGTTAGGGGAGCTGTGAAAAACAGAGGTCTGGAGGCACATGAATGCGAGTGCACACAAAGAGGGATGACCGCTGATTGTGCCGCTGGCTTTCTCTAGCGGGAGGGAGATAGAACCTCCCAACTGAGCTGAAATCCACTTCTGACTGCACTGAACCCCAGTTTCTGGAGAGACCCTAGGGACCCAGACTCATACGGGTCCCCAGAGCACACAAAACTCAGGGGAGCCAGAAAGGCAGAGGTCTGGAGGCACGAGAGTGCACAAAAAGGACTGCAGTGATTACTGAGGGACACTGACTCCCAGGGGCATGTAGGATGGGACTGACAGGAAGCCAAGGCTGTCTGCTCTGCCCTGAGACTCTGCCTCATCCAAGCTAAACACAGAGGATGTGTTTTGCAATTTTGCAAGTCTTGTATCATAAGGCTAACTCCAGCACAGAAGTTCTCCTGGCGTAAACACAGTTGATCCTCACAACCAATTGGTTTGGAGGTCAATTCCCCTCAGTGATACCAACAACAATCAAGAATTAACTACGACAAGGCTGTACACACAGTCCACAAAGGGTTGTACCAAGAAAGTCCACCTCAGGTAACTGGGGAGGTAGAGCTACTGGGCCATATAGGACACCTAGCACACAAAGCTACTTTACCAACTCAGTGAAGCAGCAAAAATGCAGAGACAAAGGAAGAGATTACAAATGAAAGAAATGGGAAAAAAACAATTGACTGGATATAGAGTTCAAAACCACAGTTTAAGGTTTTTCAAGAGTTTCTTAGAAAAGATGGATAAATTTAGTGAGACTCAAGAAGAGATGGAAAAGGACCAACTAGAGATGAAAAAGGACCAACTAGAAATTAAACATACACTGACTGAAATAAAAAATATTATACAGAAACCTAACAGCAGATTAGAGGAATGCAAGAATCAAGTCAAAGATTTGAAATACAAAGAAGCAAAAAACACCCAACCAGAAAAACAAAAAGAAAAAAGAGTCCAAAAATGTGAAGACAGTGTAAGGAGCTTTTGGGACAACTTCAAGCATACCAACATCAGAATTATGGGGGTGCCAGAAGAAGAGAGAGAGAGCAAGGTACTGAAAACCTACTTGAAGAAATAATGACTGAAAACTTCCCCAACCTGGTGAAAGAAATAGACTTACAAATCCAGGAAGCACACAGAACCCCAAACAAAAGGAATCCAAAGAGGACCACACTAAGACACATCATAATTAAAATGCCAAGAGCAAAAGACAGAAAATATTAAAAGCAGCAAGAGAAAAACAGTTAATTATCTACAAGGGAGCACCCATACAATTGTCAGCTGATTTTTCAAGAAAAACTATACAGTCCAGACGGGAGTGGCAAGAAATATTCAAAGTGATGAATAGCAAGAACCTACAACCAAGATTATTCTCCCCAGCAAAGCTATCATTCAGAATTAAAGGGCAGATAAAAAGCTTCACAGATAATAAGAAAACTAAAGAAGTTCATCAACACCAAACCAGTATTATATGAAATGCTGAAAGAAGAAGAAAAAGGTAGATAAAAATTATGAGCAACAAATACATATCTATCAATAAATGAATCTAAAAATCAAGTGAGTTAAAAATCTGATGAACAGAATAAACTGGTGAATATAATAGAATCAGGGGCATAGAAAGGAAGTGGACTGACAATTCTAGGGGAAAAGTGGTGAGGGGGGTTCAGGGAGAGACTGGACAAAAATCATACACTTATGGATGAGGACAATGCGGGGGAGGGGAGGTAGGGCAGAGGGAGGGGTGGGAGCCGGGTGGAGGGGAGCTATGGCAGGAAAAAAGAGGAACAAATGTAATAATCTGAACAATAAAGATTTATTAAATAAAGAAAAGAAAAGAAAAAAGAATTTATTGGTTTTCCTTCCATAGATTATTTTAATAACCCCTAAGAGGAAGGTCTAGGAATCACACTGCACTGGACAGCACAATATTTTCCTTGGTAGCAAGTAAGATGATCCCAATGCACAGAGAAGGAATTTGAGTGACTGAAAGGTAGGCCACACTCCAACACCTTGGTGCTGACATTCAGCATCTGCCTCCATAAAGGGGTCTCTTTTCACAATGGTCTCCTCTCCCCGAGTAAGCCCTTAAACCTCCCCCCTGTACTGACCGAAGTGCACACAGGCCTGCTTGTCCCCTGTGATGACAGAGGTCCTGGCACCCTGTGGGGCCAACTGACCTTTACAACCTCTAGTTTCCAAGAGGAGGGAACCTGGGTCCTGATCCAGCTTCTGATTTCATACTGGTGTCCTCAGCAAAACCTCTGCCATCAGACTGAGTTCTCAAGCTTTCCTGTGTAATGGAATCACCCTGAGGTCTTAAAATATACTGATGCTCCCACCTCGGGGCCTTCAGGGGCTTTGGTGCACCCCAGGGAGTTTTTGTTTGTTTTTTTAGCAGGGCTTAGCAGCGATTAGGAACCTAGTGGCTAAACTCATAGAGCAAAGAACATCTCCAGAGGTTGCTCTACTCTGGATGTGTGGGTCACAAAGAGCCCCAGTCACTATGACCTCATTGGATGGGTGTTTAGGGGTCCTGCCATAACATCCAGAAGAGATGGGTGAGATCACTGTGCAAACTCTTAAACAGAGAAATTACTATTTGATGGTGAGGTAGATTTTTCCATATGGAACTTCACTGTTTGACAGGCAAGCAAACAAACAAAAACAGGGGGGAAAGGTGAGTTTTTAAAAATTAGATGAAATTTGCCCCCAGCTTCTTCTCCTTGCTCCTGCTTACTATCTGAGCTGCGTAGCAGCTTACTTTTCTTCTATCAACACTTCTATTTTGTGGAACACAGGAAGGAAAACATAGTCCCTGACTCCAGGAAGCTTCTAGGCTAAGCATAGAGACACACCACCAATGATCAATTTTACTCTGTCTGGGAGGTTGAAGCAGGGACTATGGAGCAGAGGGGTAGGAAGTTAATCCTTGTGAGTCCCACTGCTCCCACATTAGTAAGGCCATGTGGCAGGACCTCTGTGTGTGTGTTTCTCTTCTCCTGCTCAGGATGGGGGTTCATTTGTGGAGGAGAGGAAGGAGGCCAGATGCTCCCCCCTCACTACTATGTTGAGAATCAATTATACCCCAGAGTCCCAGACAGATCAGCCTATGCCTTGATCATCAAACAGTGGGATAGCTTTATTTCTTTGGTGAGTCAGATGCCAAAGATATGGTTAATTATCAGATGGAAAGGTTTCCCCTCTCTCATAGGCAGTTGCCTTCTGGAAACCACAAACCAACCACGAGGAACTAGAGTGGGGGTTATTTCAGTAGTTCTACACAAGTTCCTGGCTGCACGGCTAAGAGGCCACCTAGGCAGCTGCAGTTCTGGTTAAGCATTGTGAAGTCCCAGTTCCATCATAAACTCAGTTAGAAGCTATCATAATGAAACCACTTCTTTTTTCCAGGGGATGAATGTGCTTCATGTCTGACTTCATGTGTACTCCACTGTTAAGACATGCATAATTGCCCAGAAAGGGTAAATTCACTACAGCCTAGTTTCAACAAGAAGAGATTTATTTTAGGCATATCCAAAAGCATACACTATTGAGTAAGGATTAAAGAAACAAGAGTCATGACTCATAAACAAGTCTTAAGGCCACAGCTCAGAACCAGCTCACTGAAGAGGTAGCTGCCCCTGCTGGAATATGGAAGGCCCAGCCCTGAACTCCAGAGAGGTCACATTGTGGGGACTTGCAACAGCTGTGGATGCTCACAACGCAGCTCTCCACCTCCTTCTGGCTATTGGCTAGTCTGGGCTGTTCTGAGCAAGCAGCCCATTGTTGCAGCAGAGGGGGGCCATACCTGCTTGGGCGCCAGAGCTACTGAGGATGTCAAATCAATTGAACACAAATCCTGAACTGCAACAAGGCTGAAAATGCGGGTCTCACATTCAGTTTCCACTAGGCAAGGACAGTGAAAGGATGACCAACACCAGGCTACATCTCCATACTGGCCCTTTGGAGCTGGGAAAGGATGGGGACATTCAAACTGGTCCCAGACTTTGGGACCAGGACATCCTTTATTGCCACGACTCCCTCCCCAAACTTTGGTCTGGCAGGCAGCCTTCTCTCCTTCTGTCATACACTCTGTACAATGAGACATCTATATCCATTGCTGTCACATACTAGCCTGGATTCCCTCCTGCTTCTCTGCCATTTTGTCCCACTCAACCTTCAAAGTACAGTTGATGTCTTCAGTGAAGCCTCTGAGATTGCTCTATGCTTGTGAGGTCTCTACCGCCAGGTACTACACCCTCCAGTCTCCTCCAAACCATTCAACATGTATTCCTCTCAGTGGTGAGGCCTCTGATGGCCCTACAGTTGCTACTGGCGTAACTATGAATCTCCAGTTAGAGTGAGAACTCCTGAGAAAGGAATTTAGATTCCTAACACCCGAGCACTGAAAAAAGAAAAGTCACTCAACTTCTATCCTCAGAAATTCTGTTCATACATCATACGAAGATACAAAGAGATAATCCTGCAGCCCTGCTCCTCTATGTGTGGGGTTGGACTCAAGATAGGAAAAGCTAACATACCGTTGTTACTGTGGTCTTTACTGTAACAGCCACCGCCCATATCTGCTCTTAATCCTAACCACACTGAAAATGAACCTGAGAACTTGACCAGGAACTTGGGTCTCCAGTCATTTTTCAGGCTCCCAGGCCCTATGAAGAACAGGACAGTGTGCCTGTGTCAGTGAGCAGCTGAAGAGGAACATAAAGACAGGAGACAGAGATGAGACAGCTGATGTGTTATCTGGGCTTCACTGTAGAAATTAATAACAGTTGGCTCAAATTCAAAGCCTTCTCTGAAACAAACAGAATTGGGAAGCTGACTCCTCCTTTTCTGCCTCTCTAGGGAGGTCCCAACAGCAGCCACAAAAAGGAATAATAACCCACAAAAGCAAAGGGTCTGATGGGCATCAGTCCTTTCATTTTATGTTCCAAACCAACCATGTAGACCAAGCATGTCAAACTCAAAGGTTAACATGAGACAAATAAACAAGGTTTAAGTTTATGTGGGCCGCAAAAAAATCAAAAACTTCAATTTTCATAGTAACAGGTTTATTTTGATAAAATTTCATCAGATAGCCTTCACTAAAGAGTTTACATAGCTAAAGAAGGTATCATGAACTTGAAAATAAGTTGCTAGAAATTACCCAATTTCTGAAGCACAGATGTAGTTAGAACCCTGAAGGACAGGACAGAGAGATGGGCAAAGAAAATATTTAATGAGGTGATGGCCATTTTATTTCCAAAATTGATATAAGACAACTGGCAGACTCAAGAAGCTCAGCAAACTCCAAGGATAATAAATACAAAAGAACATATCAGAGTCAAACTCTTGAAAAATAAAAATAAAGGGAAAAATATTTGAAAAAATACTAATAAAAAAAAAGACCCATTACATTCAAGGAAATGACAAAAATATATCTCAACAGAAGGAATAGAAGTTACAAGACAATTTAAAAATATCTTCAAAATGCTGGGGTTGGGGAAATGGCAACCTAGAAATATGTGCAGAGCAAAAATCTTTGAAAAGGTAGGTAAAATAATGACATTACCAGACAAACAAACACCAAGACAATTAATGGCTAGGAAATCTTCATTACATCCAGGGCTGAGAAAAGTCTTCAGTTTGAAAAGAAAGATCCAGATGTAAGCCTGAATCTGCAAGAAAGAATGAAAATTACCACAAGTGATAAATCTATGGGTAGCTAGTACATATAAAAAGCTATTTTTCTTAAGTTCTTTAAAAGTATACTGTCTATAAAATGCAGAAATAATAAAAATGCATTTATTGTATGATTTATATGTAAGTAGAAGTAAAATGTATGACAATATAGTTAAGGGCTAGGGGTGTGAATAAAATTATCTACACTAATAAAAGAGAAACATGCGAATTGACCATACCTCTGCTATGCCCACAGCTACGCCCACCAGCCAATCAGGAGCAAATATGTAAATTAACCCAACTAAGATGGTTGCAGCCACGAAGAGAGCAGGAGGCTTGGTTTTCCCCGGGCATGGAGGAAGCCAAGCTTCCTGGCCAGCCCTTGCCCTCTACTCAAGGTTACAAAGTTTCAATTATAGAAGATAAATAAATCCTAGATACCAGGGCCTCCACTTGGGTTGCCAGAGGGTGTGGCTGGCCTGCAAACCACCACAGGCCCCTCACTCAGGTCATCCCACACCCCAAAGGAACCCCTATCCTGATCCAGGACACCCTTCAGGTCAAACAAGCCTGCCTCCACCCATGCACCAGGCCTCTATCTTATCTAATAAAAGAGTAATATGCAAATTGACTATCACTCCAACACACAAGATGGTTGCCCCCATGTGGACACAAATGGCTACCATAAGATGGCCTGCAAGGGAGGGCAGTTGGGGGTGATCAAGCCTGCAAGGGAGGGCAGTTAGGGGTGACCAGGCTGGCAGAGGAGAGAAGTTGGGGGTGACTGGATCTGCAGGGAAGGGCATTTGGGGGGGACACAGGCCTTCAGGGGAGGGCAATTAGGGATGACTAGGCCTGCAGGGGAGGGCAGTCAGGCTGGCAGAGGAGCAGTTACAATCAGGCTGTCAGGGGAGTGGTTAGGGAGTGATCAGGCTGGCAGGCAGAAGTGGTTAGGGGCGATCAGGAAAGCAGGCAGGTGAGCGGTTGGGAGCCAGCTATCCTGGATTTTGAGAGGGATGTCCCACTGCCTATTTAGGCCCGATTCTACTGGGCAGTTGGACATCCCTCAAGGGGTCCCAGATTGGAGAGGGTGCAGACTGGGCTGAGGGAAACACACCTCCGTACATGAATTGGGTCTCTAGTGTATATATATGTAAAAACCTAAGCAACTATTATGACCGAACAACTGGAATAACCAGTCAATGCTATGATGTGCACTGGCCACCAGAGGGATGATGCTCAATGAAGGAGCTGCACTGCTCACCCAGAAGCTGGGTTCAAGTGGTAAGTGCAGCTGTGGTGGCGGGAGCCTCACCTGACTCTGCAGCAACACTACTGAGCAGTGGCAGTAGGTGCAGAGGTCTGGGATGAGCAAGAGCAGTGCTGCTCCTGGCCCCAGCTTGGGCTCCTCCTTGGCTGCCTACTGTTTGGTGCACTGCTACATTCCTAGGGGGCTGTCTGACTGCTGGTTTAGGCAGTTGGACACTCCTTGAGGTGTCCCAGATTGTGAGAGGCACAGGCCAGGCTGAGAGATTCACTCCCCCCTATGCACAAATCCATGCACCAGGCCTCTAGTAATGCTATAAGGTTCTTACATTGGATATAAATATTAAAGTTTGACTGTGGTAAATTGAGAATATATAGTACAATTTCTAGAGCAATCACTAAAACACATAAAACAAAAATCTTTAAAGTCTATTATGGAGATAAAATAGAATACTATATTTTGAAGTAAATCAAAAGAAGGCAGGAAAGGAAGAACAAACAAATAGGATTAGGACAAATAAAAGAAAAACATAAGGAAGATAGATTGAACTTTGACCTTATCTCTCATTATACTAAATGGAAATTATCTAAACATCTGTGTGTAGCCATCTCACCATGCTGGCATGAATAGTAATAAAACTAGACAAATCATATAATCAGCCCTGCTTGCTAGATAACTATGAGAAGGTCTTTTGGAAAGAGGTCTTTATTTTAGTCTACCTGTTAACTTCACCCAAAGCCCATAATTTAAACTATCTCCTTAGATAAGTTAGTCTCTGCTTGGATGACTCAGGTAAGTGAATCATCTGTTGAGTTGTGCCCAGGTAATAACATGAGGTTAACAAACCTGTCTCCTTGTAGGAGAGGGATTTAGCCTTGTACTGCCCTAAGTATGGCTACCTTAACCCATCCTAGTGTGTTCTGTGACAATCCTCCTAATGTTTGAGGTTGATAAAATTATGGCCCATTGTTTTCCACTTGTCTCGTGGCCTCCCAACCAAATAGGGCCTCCTCTCAAGCACTTCTGGTGTCACTCCTCTGAGTCTCTGTCTGTCATATCTATATGGAGGAATAAATAAGGATTGAATGAGTGAGCAAGCTGAAGAATATGCTCAAATATATTCTAAGCTACAAAAAGAAAATTAAAAAATTACATAGACCATTATTTCAGTTTCTAAAAGAAAAGTACATATGAATTTAAGTGTATTACACACATTCACACAAAGACACACACACACACGCGCACACACACAGAAGACCAGATAGAAATATCTATACTAATAAAAGGGTAATATGCTAATTAGGGCAGATGTCTGCCAGATGTCCATTTTGTATGTCTATCCAGACAAAGCCACAGTGGTTGTGAGGCCTGGGGCTCAGACAGCCATGAACCCCAGTGGCTGAGGCGTCCAGGGCTCAGGCCTCGCAGCAGCCGTGGCAGGCAGTGGCAGCAGCAGCAGGATGATGGGGGCAGCACCTTCCCCTGATCAACTCGGTTGCCTCCCACAGATGGGGAGCAGGCCATCAGTAGGACATCCTCTAAGGGCTCCAGGATTGTGAGAGGAGGCAGGCTGGGCTGAGGGACCCATCCCTCCAGTGCACAAATTTTCATGCACCAGGCCTCTACTATCATATAAATACTGGTTATTCAGGATAGTGAGACTTTGTGATTATTTTTTATTTATACTTTCCTTTGTGTTTTTCACACTTCCCTTATTAAAAAACTATCTTCTCCTTCTTCATAGCCATGGTGTCATGCATTTCTCCCTGAAATACTGAACTTTGGAGAGTGAATAGTCATATCAAGCTCAGTTCCTACCAAACTTTCATTTGGTTGAGTGCCAATTATATATAAATAAACCTACGACTCTGTAAAACACAGTACCCTTTGGGAACACTTTGCCCGCAATGAAGGGTATAGGATACCACCTGTGAGAGTCATTTCCTTTGCAGCATTGCCCATCAAGTCACACTGTTCATACTTATAGTTACAGTGATGCCCCAGTCCCTAAGAAAGCTATGATCCTAGTAACCGCATGACAGACAGTGCTTCCCATTCTGTGATAGAATTTTCTTTTTCGTCTTTTTTTAAAATTTATTTTATTTTTTCCCTATTGCCATCCCCACCCCCCAGTATATGCCCTCACCCGTCTTCCCCCCTACCAATGCCTTGTATCCACTGGCTATGCCTACACACATGCATACAAGTCCTTTGGTTGATCTCCTACAGGCCCCTCCCCCAGAACCTCCCCTGCCTTCCCACTGTAGCACAACAGTCTGTTCATTGTTTCTTTGCCTCTGCATCTGCTTCCCTCCCACCCCCTGATTCTTGTCTAAAAACATCTTGCCCCTGTAGGCTAGAAATAAACCCACAAGAGCAAAAGAAAAATGTTTGCATCCCAGTTTCAATGTCTGATAGCTTTGAGTCCCAGTTTCAATGTCAAACAGTTCCTTATGTGTACATGTCATCAATGGTATCTGGATACTGGAGAGATGGTGGCAATGCTGGTCCGACCCTCTCTGATTTGGTCCTGGGCATCCTGTAGCGATGCACAGCTGCTGACTGCTCGCATGGCAAGGCGTCATCTGTGTCTTCCATCTCTGGACTGTTTCTCCTCTTGTCTTTGTGGTTGGCACAGACCTGTCAGTTCCTCTCTGTTGCAGGAGTCCACTTGGTCTTGGAGTTGTTTTCTGAAAGTATATAAACATATTCTCGACCAAGAGTTAATAAAGGAATCTTTTCTATAAAATTGACTTGGGGTCCTTTTTATTTTTGCCTACCTGCTTTTTCTTTGGCTTATTTTGACACCATGTGTGTTTTTTGTGGGTGTATTGCTGTTAGTATTACAAATGGAAATTAATTTTCTAAAGTGAAAATTTTCTAGATGTAATTTACTTATCAGATATTTTTCCTTACATGATATTATCCTACTCGCCCCACCCTCCTTTTTTTTGATTAATGGAGAATTTGGTAAAATTTTTTAATGCAATCTTGATAACTTTAAATTTTAATTTTTTGCACACAAATATACTCATTGCATATTAAGCAATTTTACCATGAGATGAGCTATCAATAGAAATTTTAATTAATACTTTAGAAACAGCTTTTTGTCCAGTACACTTAAATTTTCTTGGGTGTTCGCTTATTTCAGTTTGCCAATTTAAATTAATCTGAAAGCTTGATATCTCTTTTATGTCAAATTTAATACTCTACCAAGAATCTTAGATTACCCTGTATATATTAGTGGAAAGGTTTATTTGCATTCTTGAGTAGGCACTGAGCATTCCTAGTGCTAGGCTGAATTTAGATATAGGGTAGCTGCTGTCGGCATGTTTTTGTCTGTTACCTGGGTCCTGATCTGAGCTGGGCCACATCTCTATCTGTTACCTGGATCCCGATCTGTGCTGAGCATGGGAAGCGAGGTAGCCATGGGGGCGGGAGACCTCCCTCAGAAGGGATGAAGGTTCAGACCCCTGCAAGGTATGGGGGTGAGGGTCTGTGCCCTACCTCTATTGACCCCCAAGTTCTCTCCTGATGGCCCCTCTGCAACTGTGCCTGTCTTCGGTCCTTCCTTCCCTGAGGAATCTTACCCATCTCTGGCTAACCAGTCATCCTCCGGGGCCAAGCAGGGTGTTGTGAGGTTCAGTTCTGTCTCCATGGTAGCCTATGCCCCCGTGGTCTCCACATCCAGCACCTGCCTTGGGATCCCCTCGCCTGCTGGCGGGGGCCTGGCACTGATCACTTATCTCAGGGAACTCAGGTTCCTTCTCCAGGGAGGGCCCAGCTCACACCATTTGGCGAGAGACAGATCCATTATACCAGCCACCTCGAGGCTTCAACCTCAGCATGAATAGAGAGCTCAGGCTACAGCTGAGGGCCACTGGGTTGTGAGAAGAGGGTCCCTCTTGGCAAAAATAAGAGGGGGCAGTATAGAATGCTTGAGTGCCTTCTCAGTGCCTTAATTCCTTCTGAAAGGGATGAAATCCTTTCATGTCCTCTTCTTAAATTGCTGCTAAACATTCAAAGAATTTGTAAGTTCGTTTGGGATAGTTGTACAATATGCTGTTGTGAAATATCAAAACTTAAATGATATTGTAGAATGATATCATGTAAGGATGAACAAGAACAGATCCAGAGACTGTTCTAGGCCATGGCAATTCAATTTCAAACGGGCTGTCAATTTCTTTTTGTAACTTTATATAAACTTTTTCAGGGAGGCAAAAACACAGATTACTTACCTTAGCTCAAGAGGCCAAATATATTGACTTTCAATTACAATCCTTATGACATTTAAAGGAAACTTTTCTTTATTTCTTTCCAAAATTATTTTCATGTTACAGGGTTTCATTTAAAAATCTTTGTCTCATGAAGCAATTTTTCTTAAGGTTATGGTGAGCACTGTTTGGATTCCCTCTCATGCCCCACCTTCCTTGTTGTCTGTGCTCAATGATTATGCTCATATGCATGATCTGTTGATCTCTCCCCCTTATTCCCACAAACCCCCATCTTACCGAGGTTTGATGTTTTGATCTCTCCCCCTTATTCCCACCAAGCCCCATCTTCCCGGGGTTTGATGTTTTGATCGACATTTCTCAGTCTCTGGATCTGTTCTTGTTCATCAGTCCATGTCATTCAATATATTCCACAGATAAGTGAGATAATGTGATATTTGTATTTCTCTGCCTGGCTTATTTCACTAAGCATAATGCTTTCTATCTCTATCCATGTTGTTGCAAATGGTAGGAGCTCCTTTTTTACCACAGCATAATATTCCATTGTGTAGATGTACCACAGTTTTTTAATCCAATCATCTGCTGATGGGCACTTAGGCTGTTTCCAAATCTATGGTGAATTGTGCTGCTATGAACATAGGGGTGCATATATCCTTTCTGATTGGAGTTTCTAGTTTGTTGGGGTATAGTCCTAGAAGTGGGATCACTGGGTCAAATGGGAGTTCCATTTTTAGTTTTTTTGAGGAGACTCCATACTGTTCTCCACAGTGGCTGCACCAGTCTGCATTCCCACCAGCAGTGCACAAGGGTTCCTTTTTCTTCACATCCTCACCAACACTTGTCGTTTGTTGATTTGTTGATGATATCCATTCTGACAGGTGTGAGATGGTACTGCATTGTTATTTTGATTTGCATCTCTCTGATGATTAGTGACTTTGAGCAGGTTTTCATATGTTTCTTGGCCTTCCTTCGTCTTCTTTCGAGAAGTGCTTATTTAGATCAGTTGCCCATTTTTTGATCGGGTTGTTTATCTTGTATGAGGTCCCTGTAAATGGAGATTAAACCCTTATCGTTGATATCATTGGCAAACATGTTCTCCCATGCAGTGAGCTTTCTTGTTGTTTTGTTGATGGTTTCCTTTGCTGTGCAAAAGCTTTTTATTTTGAAGTAGTCCCATTTATTTATTTTTTCTTTAGTTTCCATTGCCTGAGGAGCTGTTGCTGAATAAGTTCCTTCTGCAAACGTCGGAGATTTTGCTGCCTGTGGATTCCTCTAGTATTTTTATAGTTTCCTGTCTTATGTTTAAGTCCTTTGTCTATTTTGAGTTTATTTTTGTGTATGGTGTAAGTTGGTGGTTTAGTTTCATTTTTTTTGCATGTTTCTGTCCAATTTTCCCAACACTATTTGTTGAAGAGATTGTCTTGACTCCATTGTATGTTTGTCCCTCCTTTGTCAAATTTTAATTGAGCATAGGGGTTTGGGTCGATTTCTGGGTTCTCTATCCTATTCCATTGATCTATGTATCTGTTCTTGTGCCAGTCCCAGGCAGTTTTGAGAACAGTAGCTTTGTAATACAGCTTGAAATCTGGTATTGAGATCTCACTTACTTTGTTTCTTTCTAAGGAATGCTGCAGCTATTTGAGGTCTTTTTTATTTCAGATGAATTTTTGGAAAGTTCGTTCTAGGTCTGTGAAGTATGCCTTTGGTATTTTCATGGGGATTGCGTTGAATTTATAAATTGTTTTGGGTAGAATGGACATTTTGATGATATTGATTCTCCCAACCCATGAACATGGTATGTTCTTCCATCTGTTTATGTCTTCCTCTATCTCTTTTTTTTAGTGTTGCGTAGTTTTCTGCATATAGGTCTTTTACCTCCTTAGTTAAGTTTATTCCTAGGTATCTTAATTTTTTTGGTGCGATGGTAAATGAGATTGCTGTTTTATTCTCTCTTTCTGTAAGTTCATTATTGGTATATAGAAATGCCTAGATTTCTTGGTGTTAAATTTGTATCCTGCTACATTGTTGAGTTCATTTATCACGTCTAATAATTTTTTGATAGAGCCTTTAGGCTTTTCTATGTACAATATCATGTCATCTGCAAATAAGGACAGTTTTACTTCTTCTTTTCCTATTTGGATGCCTTTTATTTCTTTTTCTTGACTGATAGCAATGGCTAATACTTCCAGCACTATGTTAAATAGGAGTGGTGAGAGTGGGCATCCCTGTCTTGTTCCTGTTTTTAGGGGAAATGGTTTTAGTTTTTGCCGATTGAGTATGATGTAGGCTGTGGGTTTTTCATAGATGGTTTTTATTATGTTGAAGTATGATCCTTCTATTCCAACCTTGTTGAGAGTTTTTATCAAGAAAGGGTGTTGGATTTTGTCAAATGCTTTTTCTGCATCAATTGATATGACTATGCGATTTTATATCTCAATTTGTTTATATTATGTATCATGTTTATTGATTTGTGGATATTGTACCATCCTTGCATCCCTGGGATAAATCCTACTTGGTCATGGTGTATGATCTTTCTGACGTACTGCTGGATTCAGTTTGCTAGAATTTTGTTGAGGATTTTGTCATCTATGTTCATGAGGGATATTGGTCTATAATTCTTTCATTGAGTTATCTTTATTGGGTTTTGGTATTAGGGTGATGCTGGCTTCATAGAAGGAGTTTGGAAGTGTTCCTTCCTCTTGAATTTTCTGGAATAGTCTGAGAAGGATGGGTTTTAGTTCTTCTATGAATGTTTGGTAAAATTCCCCTGTGAAGCCATCTGGCCCTGGGCTTTTGTTTGCTGGAAGCTTTTTGATGACTGCTTCAATTTCTTCCATAGTTATCAGCGTGTTGAGATTTTCAGAATCTTCCTGTGTGAGTTTTGGAAGGTTGTGTTTTTCTAGGCATCTATCCATTTCCTCTGGGTTGTAAAATTTGTTAGAATAAAGTTGTTCATAATATTTTTTAACAATCCTTTGTATTTCTGTGGGGTCTGTAGTTATTTCCCTTACTCATTTCTGATTTTGTTTATTTGGGTCCTCTCTCTTTGCTTCTTGGTGAGGCTGGCTAAAGGTTCGTCAATCTTGTTGATTCTTTTGAAGAACCAGCTCTTGGTTTTGTTGATTTTTTTTGTTTTTGTTTTTTTGGTCTCTATGTCATTCATTTCTGCTCTGATCTTTATTATTTCCTTCCTTCTGCTCACATTGGGCTTTTCTTGTTGCTCTCTTTCTAGTTCTTTGACTTGTTGAGTTAGGTGATTCATTACCATTTTTTGAGGTAGGCCTGTAGACCTATAAACTTCCCTCTCAGCACTGCTTTCATTGTGTCCCATAGCATTTGTGTTGTTATGTTTTTATTGACATTAGTCTCCAGTATATTTTTAATTTCTTCTTTGATTGCATTTATAACCCAATCATTGTAACATGCTATTCAACTTCCAAGTATTTGAATTTTTTGGAATGTTTTTATTATAGTTTATTTCTAATCTTATGCCATTGTGGTCTGAGAAAATGCTTGATATGATTTCAATCTTTTTGAATTTGGGGAGACTTTTTTGTGACCCAATATGTAGTCTATTTTTGAGAATGTCCCATGTGCACTTGAGAAGAATGTATATTCTGTAGCTTTGGGGTGAAATGCTCTGAAGATGTCAGTTAGGTCCATCTGATCTAGTGAAGTTATTTAGAATTGCTGTTTCTTTTCTGATTTTTTGTCTAGAGAATTTGTCCAGAGATGTCAGTGGTGTATTAAAATCCCCTACTATGATTGTATTGTTGTTGATATCTCCCTTGATATCTTCCAGAAATTTTTTTAATGTATTTAGGGGCTCCTGTATTAGGTGCATATATGTTTACCAGAGTTATATCTTCTTGATGTATTGCTCCTTTTCGTAGTATGTAGTGGCCTTCCTTATCTCTTTTATAGCCTTTACTTTGAGATCTATTTTATCAGATATACGCATCACTACCCCAGCTTTTTTCTCATTTCTATTTGCCTGAAAAATGTTTTTCCATCCCTTCACTCTCAGTCTGTGTGAATCCTTTTCTCTGAGGTGGGTCTCTTGTAGACAGCAAATGTATGGGTCATATTTTCTTAACCATTCAGCTACCCTATGTCTTTTGATTGGTGCATTTAACCATTTACATTTAATGATATTATTGACAAGTTCATGTTTGTTGTCATATTTTCCCTTAGTGTTTGTGTTTTTTTCTTGCCTTTCTCTTTCTTCTTTTTTACAGCAGTCCCTTTAACATTTCTTGAATTGTTGGCTTGGTAGTGATAAACTCTTTTAGTCTTTTCTTGTCTGTAAAACTCCTGATTCCACCTTCAATTTTGAATGATAGCCTTGCTAGGTACAGTATTCTTGGGTTCAGACCCTTGTTTTGCATCACTTTGTATATTTTATTCCATTCTCTTCTGGCCTGGTGTGTTTCTGGTGAGAAATCAGTTGATATTCTAATAGGAGATGCCTTGTAGGGAACTTTTTGTCTCTCTCTGGCAGCCTTTAAGATTCTTACTTTGTCGTTAGTGTTCGCCAATTTAATTATGATGTGTCTTGGTGTCGGTTTTGGGGGGTTCAGCTTGTTTGAGACTCTGTGTACTTACTTCTTGGACTTGCATATTTTTTTCCTTGCCAATATCAGGGAAATTTTCTGTCATTATTTCTTCAAATAGGTTTTCTATTCCTTGCTTCTCTTCCACTCCTTCTGGTATCCCAATTAAGTGTATGTTGTTTCATTTTGCATTGTCCCAAAGCTCCCTTAGGCTCTCTTCTTGTTTTTTAAGTCTTTTTTTTAGTTTTTGATGTGTTTGTGTGTTTTTTCCTACCTTGTCTTCTAATTCGCTGATGCGGTCCTCAGCCTCTTCTAGTCTACTGTGTAGGCCTTCCATTGTGTTCGTTATTGCAGCTATGTCGTTCTTCATCTCCTCTTGGTTTTGTTTCATGTTGGTGACATTCTCATTCAGCTCCTTATAGTTCTCATTGAGTTGTGTGATATTGTCATTGAGTTGTGTGTATTTGTCTTCCATCCGTTTAAACATCCTTAAAACCATTACTCTGAATTCTTTCTCTGAAAGGCTGCTGGCTTCAGTTTCATCTAACACCCTTTCTGGTGATTCCTCTTTTTCTTTCCTTTGGGGATTGCTTTTACATTTTCCCGTGTTTTCCTGTAATGTTTTAATTGTAGATCCAAATGCTTTACTACCCAAGTTGTTTTGGGGGGAGGATGGTGCTACTGATGTATTCTCTCAGTTCTCCTGTGTTTGTTAATTTATTGTAGTTCTCTATTGGGTTCTCTTGATGTAGATCTGCTAGCTTGAGCAGCACAACTGTGGTGTCTAGAAGTCGGCAGCTATGGAAAGGAGTGTCCCTATTTTTGCTGTTTTGCATCCTTAATTGAGATCACACGTGCCCAGCAGGGATACACAGTGGCACCAAGGACCCGCTTGTTGGGGTGATGTGTTTCAGTGGTGCCCAGAGTTAAAAAATCACACCCACTAGGGCTCCCAATGGCTCCCAGGCACTACTTAGGGGGTGGACTGCCAGAAACCCGCTGCTGAAAACCCGCTTTGGATGGCGGCCATGAGGGCGCACCACAAATGCGATGACCAGGGAACTCCACAAAGCAGATAGGAGGGCACGTCACAGACAAGGTGACCAGAACACACAAACACAGGGACATGGGCACCACAGATGGGGCAACCCTGACATGCAAACACAGGGACTAGGGTGCTTCGCAAACTGGTGCGAAGGTATGCTGCAGACTGGGAAACCATGGTGCATGCACATGCGGTGACCGGGAGTTCTGCAATCCCGTACCAGCGTGTGGCCGCAGCCGCAGCCGCAGCCGTGCTGATGTCGCTGGAGAGGCGGAGGTTGCACTCACTGCTTTGGAGGTGGAAGTCCCAGGGTCCGCGGGTCTGCAGGGTCCTCGGGTCTGCAGGGTCCATGGGTCTGCAGGGTCCACGAGTCTGCGGGACTCTGGCTAGAGTGGCTGTTGGGTTGCAGGGCAGCTCCAAGGCCTGTCTGGCTAGTGATGTTGATGAATTCCCAAAGAAAGACCGTTTTCCCCTTCAAGATGGCATGGGCTCCACGCGTGAGTCCCGCAGTCCGGGGAGTGAAAGCCGCAATGGCAATCTCTCCTTGTCCAAGAGAGCCTGGACTGCCAGCCCCCACTGCTCCTGTGAGATTCAACTACCCCTCACTCAATCACACCCCCCACACCCCCCTATACACTCTTCTTTTGTCCCCTCACTCACTTCCTCTCCCTCACCTCTGTCCTGCCAGCCACTATCTTTTCTCCCTCTCCCCCTGTGATAGAATTTTCATCTTTCCAACTAGTATCTCCCATGATATTGAAAGTGTTGCCTTTTA
This sequence comes from Lasiurus cinereus, assembly GCA_011751065.1. Taxonomy (NCBI): domain Eukaryota; kingdom Metazoa; phylum Chordata; class Mammalia; order Chiroptera; family Vespertilionidae; genus Lasiurus; species Lasiurus cinereus. The sequence continues at coordinate 944,203 of JAAGEH010000380.1, forward strand.
AATTTATCTTGGCATCAAAGAACAGGCAATTCCCGGAACAAGAATATGAATTCCACAAATGTTTATCCTTAACTATGATTTTTAAAAATTCTGCAGCAAAGACTCAATAAGAAGTAACCTTTGAAGTAGCTACATTAGAACAAATTCTTGCACTACCTCAGTCTTTCCCTTCCTCGCTGTTTTTTATTTGACAAGGCTTGATTTTAGGAACCTAGGCAAGAAAGTTGCACCAATAGCAAAAGAGATACTGAATTCCTGAGAGTGATTCCTGAGAATTAGGCTATGATGTTATCTCTTCCTATCACTTATAAAAGATAGGTTTCAACTGATAGAAAGAAGCCAGCTTATAATTAAACACATTTGTAAATGAAAGACAACTTGGAGATTCTGGACACTGTTTTGGAGGTCCCCCAATCTCTGCTTTAGCCCTTCTCTGGGCTGCATAATGGAAACACATTTGCACTTTTCCTAAAAGTGATGGAAAATCCAGGAAATGACAGATGGGAAAGAACAGACTATGAAGCTGGACAGGTCTGGGTTCTGACCTCCTTTACAAAATTGATAATGAAAATACTTCATTCCAAGGTTTTCTGGATCAAAGATAATGTACATAAAGTGCCCATTTAGTGTCAGGAGCATAGTAGATGCTCAATCAAATTTTATATGTTATTATTTGGGGCAGCGAGCTCTTCCACATCCTAGCTCTGGGTGCAAAATCTTAGTTCTATTATAAAGTAGGAATAATAATGGCAAAGACAAATTATATCACAGGTAATACAACTAAAGCACTAGTCCTCACAGGGTGTTATTATGACTTTTGAAGTTTATAATCTATGATCTGATAAAGGGTGTCCTTAAAAGTACCGTGGTATAGAACCAGATGAAGTTTACAACAAATAAGAGCTCAGTTGCCACAGCAATTCTGATATTATTTTTAAAGTAAGAATATTAATATTGATGTACATTATCTTTCATAACCCAGTGGGTTTTCAATTAAAGACTTATGAGATAAAACTGTAGTTTGGGATCAAAACTAGCCTTATAGTGGACTAATGTTCTCTGTTAAGCTGGAAAAACTAGTACTTATAGAAATACAATGTAAATATTCCTGATTTGCATGTTTTGAAAATCCCAAATTATCTTGTAGAAAATGGTAAGTACCATCAGAATATTGTGTTTTTTCAACCTGACAAACACCCTATTATTACAGACCAGTAACTGTTTTCCATTATGAATTAAAAACAAGATAAAGAGGAAGGAGTTCCAGTCAAGATGGAAGTGTAGGTAAACATGGTACTTGGAACCTCCCAGTACCACATCAAATTTACAGCTAGTCTACAGAACAATCATCATTCAGAACCACCTGAAATCTAGCTGAATAGAAATCCTATAACTAAGAATATAAAGAAGCCATATCAAGACTGGCAGGAAGAACTGAGATGTGGAATGGGCTGGTTCCCATATCCTCATGTGGTGGTTTAAAATCAGAAAGGATGCAGAGGTCCCACCTGAAAAGCAAGGGTACCTATCCCACACAAGGCCTTCCAGCCCAGGGGTTCCAATGCCAAGAAGAAAAGTCCCCATAACTTTCCACTGTGAAAACCAGCTCAGCTTGTAGTTAAGTGAAACAGAGTTCCTCTTAAAGGACCTATGCACAGACTTACTTGAATTCACTTGCTCTGAGCTCCAGTGCTGGGACATTAGGGACATATGACAAAAAAAAACCTGAGTTATCTACCATTGGACAAGAGCTAGAGGGGCAGCTTCCTCCCAGACAGAAGTTCTAATAGAGGCATTTTTCCTCTTCTGGGCACTCCCCACACACAGCCCACAGGCAGGTACTTCATGAGTCTCCATTAATACTATTCACCCTGTTCTAATAATTCCCTGAGACCCCACCCAACCCAATTTGTGGACCCAACCCAAGAAATTTCCAGTAGCTTTTTCATATAAAGAGCCTATTTTGGTTCATGCTTCAAACTTTCTTAAAATCTCCCAAACAAGCAGCATCTGGCCACAGCATGTCCTATACATCTCATTAAATGGCCCCAGACCCGGCACCAATGACAGCTGGTCTTGGTTCACAGGTTGGCTTCTTGTGGGCACCTCCATGCCCAGCACAAGTAGAAGCCACCTGCAGATCACTTTGTAGCTCCTGCAGATGGCCCCTAGGCAGGGTATAGGTAGCAACTGACTTTGGCTGATGCATCCAGTTTCAGTTTACAAGAGTTTTAGATCATGTCAAAGCACCACTCAAACTCCTCTACAAGGAACACAATCAAGATACAGATTCATCAGGCACCAGAGCCCTGCTGAAGTAAGTCCTGCTTCATGGAGTCGGCTCCTGCACACATGGGTCACAGCCAGTCCTCACAGCCAATTGGTCTGGGGGTAAATTCTTCCCACCAAGTTGCCAACAATAATCAAGGCTCAACTGCAACAGGAGGGTATACACAGCCCACATGAGGAAGCACATCTGGAGTTCTTAGCTACAGAGACTGAGGAAGCTGTGCCACTAGACTCTACAGGACACTTACTAAATAAGGCCACTTTATCAAGCCCGGGTGAGATAGCAGCTTTATCAAATGCAAATAAATGAACACAGGGAGGCAACAAAAATGAGGAGACAAAGAAACAGGTCACAAATGAAAGAATGGAACAAAACTCCACAAAAAGAACTAAACAAAATGGAGACAAACAATCCACTATATGCAAAGTTCAAAACACTAGATATAACAAAGTTCTTAGTGGAACTTAGTGAAAGAGTAAATGGATTTAGTAAGAACTTAAAAATGACATAAGAAACACAAAAATGCAGATAGAAATAATAAAGAAGAACTGGTCAAAAGTAAAGAATATAATAACTAGCCGAAACCAGTTTGGCTCAGTGGATAGAGTGTCGGTCTGTGGACTGAAAGGTCCAGGGTTCGATTCCAGTCAAGGGCATGTATTGTGGTTGCGGGCACATCCCCAGTAGGGGGCGTGCAAGAGGCAGCTGATCGATGTCTCTCTCGTCGATGTTTCTAACTCTCTATCCCTCTCCCTTCCTCTCTGTAAAAAATCAATAAAATATATTTTTAAAAAAAGAATATAATAACTAAAATGAAGAATACATTACAAGGAATCAACAGGAGAGCAGATGAAGAAGATGATTATATCAGAGATTTGGGATATAGGAAAGCAGAAAACACCCAAGTAAAAAGAAGAAAGAATCCAAAAAATTTAGGGTAATATAAGGAGTCTTTGCGAAAAATTCAAGTGTACCAACATTCACATTATGGAGGTGCCAGAAAAAAAAAGAGAGAAAACAAAATTTTGAAAATCTATATGAAAAAATACTGATAGAAAACTTTTCTAACCTAATGAAGAAAACAGACATACAAACAAGATGAACTCAAAGAGGTCCACACCAAGACATAGCATAATTAAAATACCAAAGGTTAAAAAGATAATCTTAAAAGCAGCAAGAAAAAAGCAGTCAGTAACCTACAAGGCAGTTCCCATAAGACCATCAGCTGATTTCTCAACAAAAAACTTTGCAGACCAGCCCTGACCAGTTTAGCTCAGTGGCTAGAGCGTTGGCCTGTGGAGCCAGATTCAAGGGTCCCAGATTCAATTTTAGTCAAGGGCATGTACCTTGGTTGCAGGCACATACCCAGTCGGGAGTGTGCAGGAGGCAGCTGATCAATGTTTCTCTCTCATCAATGTTTCTAACTCTCTATCCCTCTTCCTTCCTCTCTGTAAAAAATCAACAAAATATATTAAAAAACAAATAAACAAACAAAAACAACAAAAAACTTTGCAGATCAGAAGGGTTTGGCACAACATATTCAACATGATAAAAACAAGGTCCTTCAACTAAGATTACTCTATCCAGTAAAGCTATACTTTACTAGTAGAATCAAAGGATAAAGAGCATCCCAGGTAAGAAAGAGTTAAAAATTCATCAATACCAAATCAATATTACAAGAAATGCTAGACGGTTTTCTTTAAGAAGAATAAGAAAAAGATAAAAAATATAATAAAATGGCAATATGTACATATCTATTAATAATTCTTTTAAATGCAATTGGATTAAATGCTCTAATCAAAAGACATATGGAGGGTGTTGGCCAGTGTGGCTAAATTGGTTGAAGTGTTGTCCCATACACCAAAAGATGTGAGTTTGATTCCTAGCTGGGTACAGTGGTACCTCAAGATACGAGTTTAATTCCTTCCGTAACCTTGAGGCATGGGAAACTATGAGACGCTCGGGTCGTGGTAAACTGGTAGGTTGTGTGCAGCCGGCCAATCCGTGCGATTACTCCTATCTCAAATGTTGCTCGTATTTCAAAGCAAAAATAACTTGCTCGATGGCTCGTATCTCAAAAATCTCGTATGTTAGGGCACTCGTATCTCGAGGTACCACTGTACTTACCCAGGTTGTGGGTTTGATCCCCAGTTAAGGCGCATGTTTCTCTCTCACATAGATATTCTCTTTCTCAAATCAATTTTAAAATTTAAAATAAAAAGAAATGTGGAGGCTAAATGGATAACAAGACAAGACCTTACATATACTGTCTACAAGAGATTCATTTCAGATCAAAAGATAGACTGAAAGTAAAGATATTTCATGAAAATGAAAACAAACAAGCAAAAAGCTAGAGTAGCAATACTTACATCAGACAAAACAGACTTTATAAGTCAAACTGGTTCTACTGACCTACTTCTAAAACCGTTGAAGAGATAGGAGATATGATACAGACACACAAACACACAGAGAAAATATGTTATATATTATATATAACAATATTGGTATATTATATATTATCTATACTAATAAAAAGGTAATATGCTAATTCGTTTGGACATCTTCTAGACATCCTTCCAGATGTCCTTCCAGACAAAGCCACAATGGCGGGAGCTGAGGTAGAGGTAGTTAGGAGCGATCAGGCTGGCAGGCAGAATGGTTAGGGGCGATCAGGCAGGCAGGCAGGTGAGCAATTAAGAGCCAGCGGTCCTGGGTTGTGAGAGGGATGTCTGACTGCCGGCATTCAGACATCCCCTAAGGGGTTCCAGATTGGAAAGGGTGCAGGCTGGGCTAAGGGACCCCCCCTCCCATGCACGAATTTTGTGCACCAAGCCTCTAGTACTATATAACATACTATGTATAGAGAGAATATACTATATGTAGTTGTATATAACTTATAGTTTTATATATATGTCATATCAAATTTACATAAAGAATGTTATATACACAGCTCTATATTCAGAGGTTTCATATATTTTTATATTTATAAATTATATTATGTTTATTATAGAGTATTTATTATATACTAGAGACCTGGTGCACAAAATTCATGCACTGGGGGGTGGGGGGAATGTATCCCTCAGCCCAGCCTGCACTCTCTGCAATCTGGGACACCTCGAGGGATATCTGATTGCCAGTTTCAGCCCGAGTGGAATTGGGCCTAAACCAGCAGTTGGACATCCTTCTCACAATCTAGGACTGCTGGCTTCTCACCACTCACCTGCCTGGCTATCTGATTGCCCCAACCACTCTGCCTGCCTGCCTGATAGACCCCTAATCACTCCCCTGCCATCATGATTGACATCTAACTGCTCCCTTGCCAGCCTGGTTGTCCCCAACTGCCCTTCCCTGTCAACCATCTTGTGACAATGTGGGAGTGGTCATCTTTGTGGCATTCATCTTGTGATGATGTGGGGGCTGCCATCTTGTGATGACATGGGGGTGGCCATCTTGTGACAATGTGGAGGCAGCCATCTTGTGACACAAGGATGTTAGGGTCAATTTGCATATTACCTCTTTATTATACAGTATAATTTTATGTCTATTTATATACACATATATATATATTACAGAGAGAAAATAGCTATATCATGAGATCTTCAACTGTTGGTAAAATTGAATTACATTTCACCATCTGTCTGAAAGAGCTAAGCATCTTTCCGAGTGTTCAGCAAGCAGTAGTTAGCTCAGCTGTAGAGAATATGCGGGTAACCTAAGCCTTTTTCTAAAGTTTTTTTTTTCATTAAACACACAAAAAATAGTAGCCCCAATCCTTGGGAGGATGCCTAGTTTTGGGGGCTTATATCTTTCTACATCATGTCAGAGACAATTTTCCCAATTCCTAATATTATAGAAGAATTGTTCAATTTTCAAAGGGTAACTAGTAAACTATGGAAGCTTTTCTTATGAAAGGTGGATTTTCTCACTTCATCCAGATAGGTTTCTTAAGTATGGCACCTGGACACTGGTTTCCAGATCCTAGACTCAGAAAAAAATACATTATTTCCTTCTAAAATCATGTGGCCTGAGTGACAAGTTTCTGAACCCTGTAACTATCAAAATCTGAATTGGATCCAGTTGGATACAGCTTTTGTGGCAAGTTTAACATGACATGTCTCAAGGTTTCAAAGGAGCTCCATGTCCTGGCATCCCACATCTGTGGAGAATTCTTTTTTTTTTCCTGATAGAAAGAAGCATTTTCTTGAAACATATTGCTCTTTCAATTGCATTTGGGATATTAAAAAATCCTGCTGGAGGGAAACTCTCAGGTCTGTCAGACAGGAAACACAGGAGGGTTTACAGGATTTACTGGGAACCAAGGTAGAGGCTCCAGAACACAGACTTGATTCAACACAAGAAAGAACCTCCTAGGTCAAGATTACCTACACATCAAATAACACCCTGGGAGGTGTAAGAACTTGTCTCTGTAGAGGTTTGAGAGCGAGTTAGACTAGAGTGATCACTGGCTACTCACCAAAGTTACCTAGGATTCCTGTTGAAAATACAAATTCCTGGGCCCTACCCAAGAGATTCTGATTTAGATGGTCTGGAAAAACTATTTTTAACAAGTGCCCTAGTGAATCCAATTCACTCTGGGTATTATACATTTCTTCTGGAAGGGTTGGAGGGTGTCAAAGGTTGAAGTGGGTGGTTGGTAATTGGTGTGTGTGAGGAGTTAGAGGGGGAATGAACAACACAGACCAGTCTGAAAAGTATGGTGTCATCTGAGAGCCCTTCTCAGCAATGAGAGTAGGAAGTATGGAATAACTTTTAAGCTGGTATCAGCCTGTGGAGTTCTGGTGAAGGTTTAACCACCAAAACCATCACCAAAAGCAAAAAGCAAAACCCACCTAATTTTTTAGCCTTGCCAAATTTTGGATATTCATTGTAGTGTATAGCCAATTTCAAGCTATCAGTTTGATATTACTGAACATAGAACTGAAAAGAGATGCCCACAACTGGTCTGCATGGCCCAAAATGAGGTAGATCCAACCCACTACTAAGCCAGCTTGGCTACCCAGTGGTGATTGGGAGAGTCCTGGAACCCACCATTCATCTAGGAAAGGATATTGAAGAAGAGAGCTAAGAGCTGTGAGTTCAGCCCCCATTTGTCTGTTCAAGTGCAATGGGCACGGATTATCAACACACTAGAATACAAAATTTGAAGTTGAGTTGAAGGTAGGGATGTGGATAGAAAAGGTGAAGACAAGGCATTTTTCTTTAAGGCTGGAAGAGAGACTTGAGAAGTCTCAAAGGAAGAAAGAAACGAAGAGGCAAAGATGATTGTTGCAACCAAGTCTAGAAAGTGGGGGCAAGAGAAGAGAGGGGAAAATCTGAACAAGTGAGTCCAGATGACCAATTATATCAGAAGAGACACACAGAGAGAAGAATTGGTGAGATAGGATTAAGAACATGTCCAAGTATTGGTAAGTATTAAAGTTAGGCACACACAGGAAGAGAGCACACATAGTTCATCACATTATTTCTATGTTTGTGCATATTTAAAAGTTTTCAAAAATTAAAGTGTTTCAATCCCCTAGACATACTCTTAAAACTTTTTATTTTGTGAAATGTAACCTATATACATAAAGTTTCATCAAATATAAATGCATATTTAATATAATAAATAACTAAAGGGTAAACACGCCTATATAGTAAACACCCAAGTCAAGAAATAGAACATTGACAGAACTAGAAGTACTTACCCCATTCTTTTTTAATTTAATATTTTATTGTTGACACTACTGCAGATGTTCCCCATTTACCCCCTTTGCCTATCTCTGCCCCAGCCCCTGCTTCAAATCCCTTGAAACTCACCTCACTATTACTAGTGTCCATGAGCTTTGCATATGTTTTTTAGCTAATTCCTTCACCTTAGTTTAACCAGTTGGTGCCACCCCTTTTACTTCTGACATTTGTCAGTCTGTTCTGTGTATCCATGCCTCTGGTTCTATTGTTCTTCAGTTTATTTTGTTCATTAGATTCCACATATTAGTGAGATAATACTGTATTTTTCTTTTTCTGACTGGCTAATTTTGCTTAGCATAATAATCTCCAGGTTCATCCTCGCTGTCCTTTTTTACAGCTGTGTAGTATTCTATAGTGTAAATGTACCACAGCTCTTTGATACACTCATGTACTGATAAACAGAGTTTAGCTGTTGTAAATAACACTGCTGTGAACATAGGGGTGCATATATTCTTTTTTATTGGAGTTTGGAGATTAGGCTATCCTAATATATAAAGAGCCAGGGTCAGTCACAACCTAAATGTCCAGACAGACGACCGAACACCAGGCTAGGGACCCGGCCAGTGTGGTGGGAGTCAGTCCTGGGCCCCGGGTCCCCACAGTGCAGTGGCAGGAGGGAGCTGTAGGAATGGAGCCATGCTGCCATCAGACTGACCTCTGGGTTCCTCCCCCCTCCCACAGGCTCCAAGGAACCAGAACCATGCTGCAGTTGGACAGGCCTCTTGGTCCTTCCCCCAACCTGCAGGCTCTAGGGAACTGGAGCCATGCTGCCATCAGACTGACCTCTTGGTCCCTCCCCACTGGCCTGCAGGCCTGGGGAACCAGAGCCATGCTGCAATGGGACTGGACTCTACCCACAGGGTTTTGGATTGTGAGAATGTGCAGGTTGGGCTGAGAGACATCCTCCCACCCCCGAGTGCACAAATTTTCGTGCACCAGGCCTCTAGTCTATGTATATAAAACCCTAATATACAAATAGACCAAACGGTGGAACACCCAACAACCAGTCACTATGATGTGCGCTGACCACCAGGGGCATGTGCAAAATATGACAGGTGTCGGCCATGGCTGGATGGTGGGCAGATGAGTGGGGGCACCAGACCAAGGCGAGGTGTCAGTTGCTATCTTTGGGGTGAGCCTCTGGTGGTTTCTGAAAATTCTTTGCTCCCATGCTGCGGTCCCACCCAGCACTTGTGCCTGCTGTCAACATCAGCCCTGCTCACACCCACAGCTAGTGCCAGAGCCGCCACTTACACCTGATACCAGCACTTGGTGCTGGTCCCAATTGCTCAGTGTCATCAGTGGATGCATGTGGTGGCTGCTGGCCCCAATCGCCCTTAAGGGCTTCTCCACTTCATCCTGCTCCTGAGGGATGATCAGGGCAGCAGCCACTTGCACCCATTGCTGGTGCTAGCCCCAATCACTCTGCACTATTAGTGGGTGCAAGCAGACAATGCATGGGAGCCGTGGTTGTGGGAGCAGGGCTGCCAGCAGACAGAGGATGGGGGCCAATGCATGGGGGGTGGGGATTGGAGGCTATGGTGGGAGAGACCAGGCAGGGGTGCAGAGAATGGGCTGAGACCTGCCCCTATGCCCACCACAGCCTCACAGCCTGCAGTTCCTGCAGTCTCTAGTATACCCAGAAGTGGGATTGCTGGGTCAAAAGGCAGTTCCATTTTTAATTTATTGCATCCTCACCAGCACATGTCATTTGTTGATTTGTTAATGATAGCCATTCTGACAGGTGTGAGATGGTACATCATTGTTGTTTTAATTTGCATCTCTCTGATGATTAGTGACCTTGAGCATTTTTTCATATGTCTATTGGCCCTCTGTATGTGCTCTTTGGAGAAGTGTCTATTCAGTTCCTTTGCCCATTTTTTAATTGGATTGCCTTCCTGGTGTTGAGTTGTATAAATTCTTTACATATTTTGGAAACTAACCTCTTATCAGATATATCCTTGGTGAAAATGTTCTCCCATACAGTGTCATTTTGCTGATGTATAAAGATGCCACCAATTTCTGGATATTAATTTTGTATCCTTCTACTTGTCTAACTTTGTTTATAAATCTAATTTTGTTTATTATTAAATTTTGATGGATTCTTTTGGGTTTTCTAGGTACAACATCATGTCATCTGTAAATAATGACAGTTTTACCTCCTTCTTTCCAATTTGGATGTCTTTTATTTCTTCTTGTGTGATTAAGGTGGCTAGAACCTTTATTATTATGTTGAATAAGAGTGGTGAAAGGAGATATCCCTGTCTTGTTACTGATCTTAAGGGAAACTTTTTCAGTGTTTTCCCCATTGAGTATGATATTGGCTATAGATTTTTCATATATGGCTTTTATTATGTTCGGGTATGATCCCTCTATTCCCACCTTACTGAGAGTTTTTATTATAAACTAGAGGCCCAATGTACAAAATTCATGCAAGAATAGACCTTTGCACCCCTGGCTGCCTCATGGCCCTGTGGCCCTGCCCACTGCCTACTGGTGATTCTGGAAAGTTGTTCTGGAAGGTCGTTCCACCATTCAGTCTAATTAGCATATTATCTCTTTAGTATATAGGATGAGTGCTGGATTTCAGCAAATACCTTTTCTGCATGATCATATGATTCTCATCTTTCATTTTTATGTAATGTATCACATTTATTGATTTGTGACTATAGTACCAACCTTACATCTGAGAATAAAACCCACTTGTTCATCATGTATGATCTTTCTAATATAATGCTGAATCGGATTTGCTAGAATTTTGTTGAGGATTTTAATATTTATGTTCATCAAGTTCTCTTTTTTTTGTGTTGTCTTTATCTGGTCTTGGGATTAGGGTAATATTGGTTTCATAGAAAGAACTTGGAAGTGTGCCTTCCTCTTGAATTTTTTGGAATAGTCTGAGGAGGATAGGTTTTAGTTTTTCTTTGAATTATTGGTAGAACTCCCCTGTAAAGCTGTCCAGACCAGAGCTTTTGTTTGCGGGAAGATTTTTTTTTTCCTGGTAAATATATTTTATTTTATTATTTTTTTATATATATTTTATTAATTTTTCACAGAGAGGAAGGGAGAGGAATAGAAAGTTAGAAACATCGATGAGAGAGACATCGATCAGCCGCCTCCTGCATGCCCCCTACTGGGGATGTGCCCACAACCAACGTACATGCCCTTGACCGGAATCGAACCTGGGACCTTTCAGTCCGCAGGCTGATGCTCTATCCACTGAGCCAAACCAGTCTTGGCTATTTTATTAATTTTTACAGAGAGGAAGGGAGAGGAATAGAGTTAGAAACATCGATGCGAGAGAAACATTGATCAACTGCCTCCTGCACACTCCCTACTGGGGATGTACTCACAACCAAGGTACATACCCTTGACCAGAATGGAACCTGGGACCCTTAAGTCTGCAGGCCAATGCTCTATCCACCATGCCAAACCAGTCAGGGCATGCTGGAAGATTTTTTTTTTTAATATCTGCTTCAATTTCTTTGGTAGTTAAAGGCCTATTCAGGATTTTTATTCTTCTTGACTGAGTTTTGGGAGCTTGTATTTTTCTAAGAATATGTCCATTTCATCTAGGTTGTCCAGTTTGTTGGAATAGAGTTCCTCATAGTATTTTCAAAAAATCCTTTGTATTTCTGTAGGACTGGTTGTTACTTCACCTTTTTCATTTCTGATTTTTGAGTATTTGTGTCCTTTCTCTTTGCTTCTTGGTGAGCCTGGCTAAATGCTCAGGAAACTCGTTTATCATTTCAAAGAACCAGCTCTTGGTTTTGTTGATCTTTTGTACTGTTTTTATTTATTTTTTGGTTTCTGTGTCACTTATCTCCACTCTGATCTTTATTATTTCCTTTCTTCTGCTTACACTAAGCTTTTTTTGTTGCTCTCTTTCTAACTCTTTAAGATGTAGGGTTAGGTAATTTACTACCATTGTTCCTTGTTTTTACTTGTAGGCTTGTAGAGCTATGAACTTCCCTTTCAAGACTGTTTCCACTGTGTCCCATAGATTTTGGATTATTGTGTTTTCATTGTCATTTGTTGCCATGATGCTTTTTATTTCTTCTTTGATCTCTCTGGTAACCAATCATTGTTTAATAGCATGCTATTTAGCCTCAATGTGTTTGATTTTTATTTTTTTATTGTAGTTGATTTCTAATTTTATGCCATTGTGATCTGAGAAGATGCTTGATATGATTTCTATCTTCTTGAATATGAAGAGACTTTGTCAGTGTCCCAGTATGTGATCTATCTTTGAAAATGAACCATGTGCACTTGAGAATGTATATTCTGTGGCTTTGGGGTGAAATGTTCTGAAGATGTCAATTAATTCCATCTGATATAAGTGAGTCTTTTAGGATTGATGCTTCTTTGCTGACTTTTTGTTTAGAGGATTTGTCCAGTCATGTTAGTGGGGTATTAAAGTCCCCTACTATGACTGTATTGCTGTCAATCTCTCCATTGATGTCTTCCAGAAGTTTTTTTATGTATTTGGGTACTCCTGTATTGGGTGCATATATGTTTACCAAAGTTATATCTTCTTGTTGATTATGAAGTAGCCATTCTTATCTCTTGTTATGTCCTTCACTTTGAGATCTAATTTGCCAAATATAAGTATTGCTACTCCAGCTTCTTTTTTCATTTCCATTTGCCTGAAAATCCCTTTTCCATCCCTTCACTATCAGTCCGTGTGAGTCCTTCGTTCTGATTCTCCTATAGATAGCAGATATATGGGTCATGTTTACTTATCTGTTCAGCTACCCTATGTCTTTTGATCGGGCCATTTAATCCATTGTATTTAAAGTTATTATTGATAGTACTTGTTTGCTACAATTTTTATTCTTTATACCAGTGTTCCTTCTTCCCTTCCTGTTTCTTCTTCTTTAGCATTTCTTGCATTGCTGGTTTGGTGGACTCCCTTAGTCCTTTTTTGTCTGTGAAGCTCCTGATTTCACCTTCAATTTTGATTGATAGCCTTGCTGTGTACAGTATTCTTGGATTCAGACTCTTGTTTTGAATGACTTTGTATATTTAATTTCAGTCCCTTCTGGCATAATGTGTTTCTTCTGAGAAATCAGTTGATAGTCTTATGGGAGATCTCTTGTAGGTAACTTCCTGTCTCTCTCTGACAGCCTTCAAGATCCTTACTTTGTTATTGTTGTTTGCCAATTTAATTATAATGTATCTTGGTGTTGTTCTTTTGGGATTCATCTTGTTTGGGACTCTGTGAGCTTCTTGGACTTGTGTGAGGTTTTTTTTCCTATATCAGAGAAGTTTTCTGTCATTATTTTTCAAACAGGTTTTCTATTCCTTGCTCAGTTTCCTCTCCTTCTGGTACCCCTATTATGCAGATGTGGTTTCGTTTCATTTTGTCCCAAAGTTCCCTTAGGCTCTCCTCCTGTTTTTAATTTTTTTTTTCTAGATGTTGCTCTGCTTGAGTATTTTTTCCTACCTTGTCTTCTAGCTCACTAATGCTATCCTCTGCTTCTCCTAGTCTGTTGATATTTTCTATTGAGTTCTTTATTGATGTCATTTTTCATTTCTTCTTGGTTCTTCTTCATTTCCTCTTGGTTCTTACACATATTGTTGAATTTGTCTTCCAACCTTTTCATCGTCCTTATGACCATTGCTCTGAATTCTTTCTCTGAAATATTGCTTACCTCCATTTCATCTACTTTTTTTTCTGGTGATTTCTCCTTTTCTTTTGTATGCGGGATCTTTGTCTCCCCATGATTGCTCCTATCAGGGTGTCTGGTTATGTAGCTCTCTCTCTCCTGCATTGAATTAAAGACACAAAATACAACACAACAAGACACAAGGCACCAAACACAAATGTATTCATGATACTAATAACACCAGAGAATTAGGGGATAGAAAAAAAAACTACAAAAATGATATTGAGAAAAGAAAAAAATGTCAGAGAGAAAAGAAAGGGAAGGAAAAAGAAGGGGGGGGAAAGTAATGTATATGGGAAAAAACTCCAATAAACAACAACTAATCCAAAAAATCCAAATAACAAATACTCCCCCAGAGATGAATGTAAACAACAAACAACAACTAATCCACAAAAGAAAAATGATACAAGAAACACCCAGGAGCTTGATTGGCACTGCCTGTGGGGGAGGAGCCGCCGCCGCCACTGCCGGCTGGGTTGTAGAGGAAGGGCCTAGACCGGGCCTGCCTTGTTGGGCTCACCAAGTGCTCGAGCTCGAGTCCCGCCGACGTCTCTACCCCAGTTTCACCCACTCCCGGTCCCCAACGGGCTGGGCACGGGGAAGAACTGCCAGAGCCATGGAGGTGGTCCGCATTGCCAAGAAGATGGACAAGATGGTGCAGAAGAAGAATGCGGCTGGATCATTGGATTTGCTGAAGGAGCTTAAGAATATTCCCATGACCCTGGAATTATTACAGTCCACAAGAACTGGAATGTCAGTAAATGCTGTTCACAAGCAGAGTACAGATGAAGAAGTTACATCTTTAGCAAAGTCTCTCATCAAGTCTTGGAAAAAGTTATTAGATGGACCATCAACTGATAAAGATCCTGAGGAAAAGAAAAAAGATACTGCAATTACTTCACAGAATAGCCCTGAAGCAAGAGAAGAAAGTAGCTCCAGTGGTAATGTAAGCAGCAGAAAGAATGAGACGAATGCTCGAGATACTTTCCTCGGGCACCAAGCACTTCTGACTCTGTACGGTTAAAGTGTAGGGAGATGCTTGCTGCAGCTCTTTGGACAGGAGATGACTACATTGCTATTGGAGCTGATGAAGAAGAATTAGGATCTCAGATTGAGGAAGCTATATATCAAGAAATAAGGAATACAGACATGAAATACAAAAATAGAGTACGAAGTAGAATATCAAATCTTAAGGATGCAAAGAATCCAAATTTAAGGAAAAATGTGCTTTGTGGTAATATCTCTCCTGACTTATTTGCTAGAATGATGGTAGAGGAAATGGCTAGTGATGAGCTCAAAGAGATGAGGAAAAACTTGATCAAAGAAGCCATTAGAGAGCATCAGATGGCCAAGACAGGCGGAACCCAGACTGACTTATTCACATGTGGCAAATGTAAAAAGAAGAATTGTACTTACACACAGGTACAAACTCGTAGTGCTGATGAACCAATGACAACATTTGTTGTCTGCAATGAATGTGGAAATCGATGGAAGTTCTGTTGAATTGGAAGAATTGGGAAAATGTCTGGACCATCGAGAAAATGGATTTTATAACTGGCTTTACAACTAGGCCAAGGAAGTAATTTTTCTGCAAGTCAGATTTTTAAAGAAAATGCATCCCTTGGGTTAGTCTTTGTTTTTGACATAGTATCATCCTTTCTTAAATGCCTGAAGTTTCAGATTAGTAGGGAGACTACATAATAATTATATGGTATCTATTTCAATTTTCATTTTTATAAGTAATTGATATTAAACTTAAATTTTTAGCAATTTATTTTTACCTTTTTTTCCTTCTTAACTTTTTTTTACAGTCTGAAACACAGTAGATAATAATTCTCAGTTAATACAGAAATGAAAATTATATTTTTCCTCTAATTGGCATGTACCTGCAAATATTAAAGGAGGAGAGTAATATAAGTTTATTAAATGTGGTGTATACTTGACCAGCTTATCTAAATTGTACATAATATTTGACCTAGCATATGAAATTGTTTTTAATTATTATATTCATATGTCTGAGATAATTAGATATTATTTTGCATTTGTAACTAATCTTGATCGTTATTTCTTATAATTTCTTGTACATGTTTATTGTTCTTAATGGGTTTTACTTTTAGAAATACGACTTGGTTTTGTTGGAATCAGTTCAGTTTTGTTTTATGTACCTGTTTGGACTTATAGTATTTTAGTTTTGCAGAACACTGCAATGGCAAACAATGCAAGTGTCTAATTATTTTCACCTCATAGGAAGATATACTGGGAAGGAAATGTTAGCGTTTTAGTATTGTGTAGTTACTATAAATAGCTCATAACTAGATTTTGATTTGGAAATCTCTATTGGGCAAGGATTAAGTATAAAGATTATATAAATCCATTTTGAGGTTGATAGAAAATATTTTGTTCTGAGTCTAATAAGTTGACCTTTATTGTTAATTAATGAGGTTGTTGAACAAACTGAATATATGGGCTATAATGCAACTTGTTTTATAGTACAGATTTAGAATTAGGTTTTACTTTTTGTTTAAATGTTTACCATCTATTCCGTTAGGAATAAGAAAAATTGATTTTCATATAAATTCCTTAGTGTATGCTTACACTAGCATATCTTAAAGGCCACTGTTAACAAAGTCCACAACTTATCATGCTAAGTCTATATTCTATCAGACTCCTACAGAAAGACCTCAGTACATACTTTCACTCCCCTTTGCTCCCATTTCTCATTTCTTATTGGAAATCAATCTGATATAATACAAAAGACAACATTTAAAGGTCCTTGTTAAGACCCCATATCTAAGAATTGGCTTCTGGTATTATTCCATCTTTACTTTGTCAGTTCACAGATTACTTTTTGGTTTAGCATTTGAAAAGTAAAGTGCATTTTTGAAAAAAAAATGAGTTTTAAGAAGAATAAAAATTAAAATAGTTCCACTTTTAAATTAAGTGATGCATTTTAAAATTTGTAATTCAATAAAGTTTCTTGCTATTAAAAAAAAGAAAGAAACACCTAAACCACAAACCCCCAGATGAATCTGAGGAGGTAGAGCTTAGTTCCAGAAAATAAGGTCAAGGAATTGAATGAATGGGAAATATCTACAATTCAGTATAGATGAGGTAGAGAGAGAATAAATGTGTAAGAAGAAAAGTAAAAAATAAAATGTAAAAAAAGAGAAAAATATATATAGTAAAATATATATATATATAAATTTTCCCCTGTCTTTAATCTATCCATGTATTTGTCTACTATTGGAAAAGGAGAATAGAGAGTAGATGTGCCTGAATTGGTAATTGTAATTAATTAGGCTATTAGTAGAAGAGGAGAACAAGCAAGGAAAGGAAAAACAGAATTTAAAAAATCAAATTAACATCAAACAACAATAAGACATAAAGAAAGAAAAAGGGGAGGAATCCAAGATGGCGGCATAGTTAAGCACCTACACTGCTGCCTCGCAAAACAATTTCAAAACTACAACTAAAAGACAAAATGGACATCATCCAGAACCACATGAAAACTGGCTGAGTGGAAATTCTACTAGAAGGAAAGAGAGGGGTTCACGGAGACCCAGAGGAGCTGCATAAAGCTGAGGTGCGGAGATGCGCATGTGGAGAGATTGGGTGCTGGAGTGCCTGGCTGGCTTTCTCTGGTGGAAGGGGGACAGAGACTCCCAGTTACATTGAACCCCTTATCCTACTGCACTAAACCCCACATCAGGCTGGGACTCATACAGGGGTGTTTGGACTGTGAAGAGGAAGAAGTGCATGAAGATCTGGAGGAGACACGAAAGGGCGGAGGTCTGGTGGCGCACACAGCACTGCGCGCAGAGGACTGACTGCTGGTTGTGCTGCTGGCTTTCTCGAGTGGGCAGGGGACAGAGCCTCCCAACTGTGCCACTTCTACTTCCACTGAACCCCAGTTTTGGGTGAAACTCTGGGAGCCCAGACTCATATGGTCCTGGAGCACAGGGAACCAGGAAAGGCAGAGGTCTAGAGGCACTGCGCAAGCGTGCGCACCCACAGGGATCACTCCAGCGATTACCCAGTCATGTAAGACCCAAGGGCTGTGGAGGGCAGGGCCAACTGGAAAGCAAGGCAGTCCATTAAGCCCTGAGACCCCACCCATCCCAAGCTAAACAGAGAGGCTTTAGCAGTTCTGCAAGTCTTGTATCATAGTTTGCTGAATCCAACACAGAAATTCTCCTGGCATAGTGAAAATGCCGAGACAAAGGGAGAGATCACAAACAAAAGAAATGGAGGAAAACAAACGACTGGATATAGAGTTCAAAACCACAGTTATAAGGCTTTTCAAGAATATCCTAGAAAAGATGGATAAAGTTAGCAAGACCCAAGAGGAGATGAAAAAGAACCAACTGGAGATGAAAAAGAACAACTAGAGATGGAAAAAAAACAGCTAGAGATGGAAAAGGACCAACTAGAAATTAAACATACACTGACTGAAATAAAAAAATATTATTCAGAGACCTAAAAGCAGACTAGAGGAAGGCAAGAATCAAGTAAAAAATTTGAAATATAAAGAATCAGAAAACACTCAACTGGAAAAGCAAGAAGGAAAAAGAATCCAAAAATGTGAAGATAATGTAAGGAGCCTCTGGGACAGCTTCAAGCGTACCAACATCAGAATTGTGGGAGTGCCAGAAGAAGAGAGAGAGCAAGATACTGAAAACCTATTTGAAGAAATAATGACTGAAAACTTCCCACATCTGGTAAAAGAAATAGATCTACAAGTCCAGGAAGCACACAGAACCCCATATAAAAGGAATCCAAAGAGGACTACACCAAGACACATCATAATTAAAATACCAAGAGCAAAAGACAAAGAGAGAATATTGAAAGCAGCAAGAAAAAAACAGTTCATTACCTACAAGGGAGCACCCATACGACTGTCAGCTGATTTCTCAACAGAAATGATGCAGGCCAGATGGGAGTGGCAAGAAATATTCAACGTTTTGAATAGCAAGAACCTACAACCAAGAATACTCTATCCAGCAAAGTTATCATTCAGAATTGAAGGGCAGATAAAGAGCTTCACAGAGAAGAAAAAGCTAAAGGAGTTCATCAACTCCGAACCAGTATTATATGAAATGCTGAAAGGTACTCTTTTAAAAGAGAAAGAAGAAAAAGGTAAAAGCCAAAAAATTATGAACAACAAATACATATCAACAAGTGAATCTAAAAATTAAGTGAATTAAAAATTTGATCAACAGAATAAACTGGTGAATATAATAGAATCGGGAGCACAGAAAGGGAGTGGACTGATAATTCTCTGGGGGAAAGTGGTGAGGGGAGTGCAGGGAGTGACTGGACAAAAACCATACACCTATGGATGAGGTCGACGGGAGGGAGGTAAGGGTAGAGGAAAGGGTGGGAGCCAGGTGGAGGAGAGATATGGAGGGGAAAAAAGAGAAACAAATGTAATAATCTGAATAATAAAGATTTAATTAAAAAGAAAGAAAGGAAAAAAAGGGGAGAAAAAAAGAAAATAAAAATGTAGTAGTTAAAATGGTAAAATCCAGTGAGGAAAAAAGAAAAGTTTCTTAAGTAAAAGATGAAAAAATAAAAAAATTAAGAATTAAAAAAATAAAAAATAAAAAAATAGAATGTGCAGTACTGAAGGTCATTTACTTCCTCTATTGATCTGTTTGGCACACCTGTTTCCCAGTCGGGACAGTATTGCAGTTCCCTGCCTTACGCTGGTGCTCAGTGTTGTAAGCCAGTCCTGGTTTTTAAGCCAGCAGTGTATCTTAATCTCTTTATTCTTTGGTGATTACACAAGAGTCAATTCGTGAGTCAGTCCCTGGGTGGCAGTGTTTTGGAATTGACCTCTGAGACCATAGATCCTCTCTAGCCTGAGCTTAGATCCTGCTTTCTCTGTGGCATTCAATACTGGTTAGTGGGAGTGGACTGACCCAGAGCTGGTTTTCCGACAATCACTCCCCGCTCTGATCCCCAGGCTCCAAAAAAACAACTTTCCCCTGCAGTCTCCCAGGGTGTCCCAAACTGGGTGATCCTTTGTATTGGGCTTAGCAATCATAAGCAAGGATCTGAAGAAGAAAGTGTGCCAATCTGCACAGTCCCCTTTCACCGCTCCTGTCCAAGCAGCTGGCACACTTTAACAACTCCTTCTGGTCAGATCAAAATAGGTTGCTTTCTAGAGATCCCTTCTTTTAGTAGCTCTGATGACCCCTTCCACCCTCATGGATCACGCCAGGCCCAACAGCCACGGATTTCTCTAGATACAGATTTCCCTCAGACCTCCAGTTCCCAGTGCACATGCTTTTCTGTTCTGCAGGACCAGAGACCTCACCTTATTCCAGGTGAAATCTGATCTTTCTGTGTGGCATATAAAGCTCCTCTAAATCCGAGAGTTTGAGGCAACTGGGGACCAGTGTTCTGGGTCTCATAACTATTCAGTGGGTGCTGCAGCTGTAGATTTTCAGGCTTCTGTAAACATCCACTTTTCCCTTCAAGATGGCGTGGTCTCCACGTCCAAGCTGGTGGCTCAGGCAGGGAACCCAGCAGCAGTGGGGTTTCCCGGTCAGGGGAGCCCTGTCCAGCAGTCCCCCGCCTTCTCCTGGAGTATAACTATCCTTTAATTCACCAACAAACACTCCCAGTGTGACCCTCAGCTGTTCTCTCCATCTGCTCAGGGACAAGGCTTGGGACATATCTGTCTATTCTGCCACCATTTTTTCACCTCTAAACCCACGCTTAGTTGACATTTAATGAGGATGCTGAGATAATACAACTAGGAAATGACAGTCTCTTCAACAAATAGTACTGGGAAAACTGGATATCCACATGCAAAAAATAAAATTGGACTCTCTTCTTATACCATAAACATAAAACTCCACTCTAAATGGATTAAAGACTTAAATGTAAAGCATGAAACTGCATAGAATAGCTTCATAACATAAGTCCTCACAATGATTTCATCAATAAAGACATTAAAAGCACAGGCAACAAAATAAAAAATAAACAAGTGAGACTATGTCAAACTAAAAAGTTCTGCACAATAATCAACAGAGTGAAAAGGAAACCTGAGAAAGGGGAGAAAACATTTGCAATCATCTTTCTAATAAAGAATTATTATTCAAAATATGTAAGGAGGGGACTTTTCCTCCTCCCTGCATAGGAGTCAGATCTGGGGGACTCTTCCATCTTCCTATGTGGGAGTCTGTACTTGTTCTTCAATAAATTTTCACCTTTGCTATGGCACTTTTTGTCCATGGAGTCATTCTTCGATTCCAGTGGACAAAGAATCCGGGTTCCAGTCCAAAAATTCGCTGAACTTTTTACATAAAATTTGAAAAGTTGAGAAACCAAGATGGCAGCATAGATGAACACCTAAACTGCTGCTTCACACAATTTCAAAACTACAGCTAAAAGACAGAATGGAAATCATCCAGAACCACAGGAAAGCTGGCTGAGTGGAAATTCTACAATGAAAAGGAAAGAGAGGGGCTCACAGAGACCTAGAGAAGCTGCAAAAAGCTGAAGTACGGAGACACGCACATACAGAGGACAGGCTTGCGGAGTGCCTGGCTGGCTTCCTCTAGCAGGAGGGAGAGGGAAACTCCCAATTGCACTGAACCCCAGTTCCAACTGCACTGAACCCCAATCACAGGCAAGACACATATAAGGGAAGTCTGGACTGTGGTGAAAAGGGAAGAATGCATGAAAACTAAGGGGAGCCATGAAAGGCAGAGGTCTGGAGGCGCATGAGCACAAGTGCGCAGAGGGCTGACTGCTGATTGTGCCACTGGCTTTCTCTAGTGGGAGGAAGACAGAATCTCCCAACTGCGCTGAAATCCAGTTTTGACAGCATTGAACCCCAGTTTCGGGTGAGACTCTGGGGTCCTCAGAGCACACGGAAACTCAGGCGAGCCAGAAAAGCAGAGGTATGAGCATGTAAGCGTGAGTGCGCATAGAGGATTGCAGTGATTACCGAGGGACACTGAGATCCAGGGACCGCATAGGGCAGGACTGACAGGAATCCAAGGCTCCACCCCATGCAACTCTACCACAGAAGCTTTTGCAAATTTGTAAGCGTTGTATCATAAGGCTGACTCCAGCACAGAAGTTCTCCAGCGTAGACACAGCTGATCCTTACAACCAATTGGCTTGGAAGTCAATTCCCCAAGTGTTACCAGCAACAATCAAGACTTAACTACAAGCCTGTACACACAGTCCACAAAGGGGTGCACCAAAAGAGTACACCTCAGGTAACTGGGGAGGCGGAACTACTGGGTCATATAGGACACCTAGCACACAAAGCTACTCTACCAGCTCAAGGAAGCAATGAAAATATGGAGACAAAGGAACAGATTACAATAGAAAGAAATGGAGGAAAACAAACGACTGGATATAGAGTTCAAAACCATGGTTATAAGGTGTTTCAAGAATTTCCTAGAAAAAATGGATAAATTTAGCAAGACCCAAGTGGAGATGAAAAAGGACCAACTAGAGATGAAAAGGAACCAACTAGAAATTAAACATACACTGAATGAAATAAAAAGTATTATAGAGACCTAACAGCACACCAGAGGAACGGAAGAATCAAGTTGATGATTTGAAATACAAAAATGCAGAAAACACTAAACTGGAAAAGCAAAAAGAAAAAGGAATCCAAAAATTGGAAGATAGTGTAAGGAGCCTCTGGGACAACTTCAAGCATACCAACATCAGAATTATGGGGGTGCCAGAAGAAAAGAGAGAGCAAGATACTGAAAATCTATTTGAAGAAATAATGATTGAAAACTTCCCCCACCTGGTGAAAGAACTGGACTTCAAATCCAGAAAGTGCTCAGAACCCCAAACAAAAGGAATCCAAAGGGGACCACACCAAGACACATCATAATTAAAATACCAAGATCAAAAGACAAAGAGAGAATATTAAAAGCAGCAAGAGAAAAACAGTTCATTACCTATAAGGGAGCACCCATACAATTGTCAGCTGATTTCTCAACAGAAACTAGGCAGTCCAGATGGGAGTGGCAAGAAATATTCAAAGTGATGAATAGCAAGAACATACAACCAAGATTACTCTACCCAGCAAAGCTATCATTCAGAACTGAAGGTCAGAGAAAGAGCTTCACAGATAAGAAAAAACTAAAGGAGTTCATCAACACCAAACCAGTATTACATGAAATGCTGAAAGGTACTCTTTAAGAAGAGGAAGAAGAAAAAGGTAAAGATAAAAATTAAGAGCAACAAATACATATCTATCAACAAGTGAATCTAAAAATCAAGTGAATTAAAAATCTGATGAACAGAATAAACGTGAATATAATAGATTCAGGGACATAGAAAGGGAGTGGACTGATAATTCTCAGGGGGAGATGAATGAGGGGGGTGCATGAAGAGACTGGACAAAGATCATATACACTTATGGATGAGGACAATGGGGTGGAGAGGTAAGGACAGAGATTGGAGCCGGGTGGAGGGGAGTTATGGTGGGAAAAAGAGGAACAACTGTAATAATCTAAACAATAAAGATTTATTAAATAAAAAATATATATACAGTGGAACCTCGAGATACGAGTTTAATTCGTTCCGTAACCTTGAGGCGTGGGAAATTATGAGACGCTAAAGTCGAGGTAAACTGGTGGGTCGTGTGCAGCCAGCTGATCTGCGCGATTACTCGTATCTCAATTGTTGCTCGTATTTCAAAGCAAAAATCGCTCGCTCAAAGGCTTGTATCTCAAAAATCTCGTATGTTAGGGCACTCGTATCTCGAGGTACCACTGTATATAAGGAACTCATATAACTTGATAGCAAAACAAATCAAAATACAACAATCCGATTAAAAAGTGGATAGAGAAACTGAATAGACATGTTTCCAAAAACAAGACTAACAGGTACATAAAAACATGTTCAACTTCATTTATCACCAAGTGAAGTATCACCTTACACTTGTTAGAATAGCTGTTATTTTTGTAAAAAGGTAAGTACTGGTAAAGATATGGAGAAATTAAGCTTTTTATACACCTTCTTAGCCACATAACTAATAGCCTTCTGAAATTTTCTACACTTTGCCTATTGATTGCTTTATGTTTTACTATCTCCCACTAGAACTACAGAATAAACTTCCTATAGGCAGGTAGTTTTTGCGTGTTTATTACTGTCTCCTCAGCACTTGGAAGAGTGCCCAGCACACAGTAGATGCTCTGTAAATGTTTGATTGAGGGGGTCAATTGAAAGTGAATAAAACTGCCATTCTGTTTATTTCAGTCTTGCATGTTTGATTAGCCTGCGAAAAGCACCTTGTACGTCATCAGCTACATATACACCTCCAACCAAGCAAGAAGCAACCTTGAATATCAGGGACAGTTATGGCCCCACCGCCCCACCCCATCTTTGACATCTTTCTGTGACTTCCACAAAAACAATATACAATCTGTTCTTTTGGAGCTGGCACCACCTCCAGTCCTGAAGGAGCATTAAGAGGCTAAGCTGAAGTATGCAGAAAGGGAAACCAGGGGTCCTGTACATACAGATATGGACCGGGGCTTTAGGGAAAAGACATTTGGAAGCACAGACCAATGTGAGAGAAACTGTGTGTCTTACACAGGGCGTGGAGATAGATAGCTTTGAAGTTCTGAGAAAAGGACTCAGAAACCAGTCCAGGCAACATTCAACTGGGCTTGGTCCTTCTCACAGCCCAGCGGAGTCATGTAGCCCCTATAGAATAGAATTACATAGGAAATTTGGTAATGTAATGATGTGTGGTGTCTTGGATGGGATCCTGTGACAGAAAAAGAACATTAATGGGAAAACTGGTATATGACCTGACACAGTTGCTAAACTCATCGAAGCAAGCAGGCCCCAGGGATGACAAACTGAAGAGCAGAAGGGCCTCCTTTGTCTTGCAATTTATCTCTAAGATGTAATTGTGTGGGATTTGTGAAAAGTCATGCTCACATACTCACCTCTCCCTTTAGATCCCTGTTGGGACCCTTTCCTCACTCTACCCAGCAATTTAAATAACTGTCCTCCTGCCCAGAGCCACAAGTATGCTTCTGCTGTTCTTGCTTGGAAAGTCCAATTTTTTCATCCCATAGATGAAAATCAAATCACTGGTTCTCTGGCATTTTCTTAGCCCATCCCTTTCAGTAACTGCCACATTGTAATGGCTGCAAGCAAAACTGAGCAGCACTTCAACTGATATATCTCAGAACAGATCTGATACCTACACAAAAATACTTTACAGAAAAGTAGGGAAACAGAACTTAAACATATAAATGAATGTCCATCCTCTGTTTTCCCTGTCCATACCACCATAGGGAGCACCAGGATGTGTCTGCCTTGCACTCCTACTTGCCTGAGCCTCATTTGGCCACTTCTTCTGGAACCCCAAGTGGCTCATCAGTGAGGTCAAACCATCAGGTCAAGTCTGTGTGACACTCACCAACACCCCATTTCTCCTGGCTAGTTCATCTGCATATCAGTGATCCCAAACCAGGGTCTAGGGACTGTGGGTAACCTTCACATTCTCCTAAAAGCACCGAGTATAATACAGAGACTTTGAGAAGACAAGTATGTTGAAGGAAGAGGAGCAGGAACCATTGGGAAAAGCAAGGGCTTTTCTGTGGCCCAGATAAACAGCCCCTCAACAGGTCACAGAGGGAAGGACTGCTTCAGAGTTTAAGGAGAATCTACAACTTAATCAGATTAATCCTTTCAGGGCTGACTACCTCCTTTGTGACTTGCCACATTATCCTCTCTGGGAAGTTTAGTATCTGGGACATTCACATTTTCAGCCCTTCTCTTAACATCCTCATCTTGTAACCAGGCATAGAATCTGCACAGCTGCTGGAGCTGACACTCTAGGCTCCCATGTAACTTTCCCAGGTCACCCGATGATTCAATCCTACCTCCGGGATGATTTCCACACTCACTAGTCTCCATGTGGACCACAACTGGCTCTACCTCCAGACCAGTCCCTTCCATTATCAGAAGAAACTTTTTTAAATCCTGATGACCACTCCACTCATAACCTAGATCAGTGGTTGGCAAACTGCGGCACTCGAGCCACGCTCTGTTGACTAATGATTTTGCCGACCACTGGGATAGGGGTTTAATCACAAGGAACAACAACCTGTAATTATTAGAATCGAGAGTCTAGGTCAGTGGTCAGCAAACTCATTAGTCAACAGAGTGGCATTAGTCACGAGCCGCAGTTTGCCGACCACTTACCTAGAACATTTAGGCTCTACATTGCTTTATTTAAGGTCTATTAATGTGGCCCCCACGGCTTTTCACCACTAACTGAGTCTGACCCCGCACCAGCCTCCCCTTTCTTAGGCCCCAGGGAAGCACTCCCCTTTTCCAGGATGCTCAGCACTCTTTCATACTCTGCTCTCTCAACCAGGAAGGCTGTCTTACTTACGATCCAACTCAAAGGTTGCCCACTGGGGTCTTCCAGGGCACCCCCTGGAAAAGGCAGGCAGTTGTGATTTCCTGTGTACTGTCCCTCTGGAGCACTGTCCTATTTTACTGTAACATTTAGTTTTCTTACAGTAAACTTCTGAAAGGCAATGTCCATGTGTGAGATGCCTGGTATGTTATAGCTGCTCAGTGGATGTTATTGCATAAATAAATGTGTGTGTGTGGGGGGGGGATGGGTAAAAAGGTGAAGGGATTAAAAAGTACAAGTTGCCAATTACAAAAATAGTTAAAGAGATGTAAAACACAGCTGAGGGAATATAGTCAATAATATCGTAATAACTATGCATGGTATCAGGTGGGTACTAGACTTACCAGGAGAACTGCTTCAAAAGTTATATAAATGTCTAATCACTATGTGCACATGTGAAATTAATAATATTGTATGTCAACTATAATTAATTTTAAACAAATAAAATAAAATTAAGTTAGTAAATGCATGTGAATGATATGTACACTTAGCTGGAAATATCACTTCCACGAGGTTTCCAACCGGGACGCTGGTTCCAACACCATCACAGCCTTGGTTCCAAGGAACACATCTCCTATTGGGTGAAGCTGGTCATCAAAATATAAAGGATCATTTGGGCTGGGAGCTGTCAGGGGCCCCACAGAGGCATCCAGTGATCAAAATTATTGTGACGTGCTGTTGCTACAGGGTGAAGGAATTTTTGAGCTTTATTTCCTAGAAGTATTTGGAGAGGGCTATGAATAGACTCCAAGTCAACGAAGATGATGAGATGTTGGGTGAAGTTAAAAGGTATCTTTACTATAGAACTTGGAGTCCCTAATTTCTTATAGATGTGAGTGTCCAAGGGCAGGCAATTCATGAAGGTTCCCAAATACAGATAACTAGGGAGCCATAGGGCACTGTGGAACATGTTTTGGAAACACTGATCCAAATAGGTGAATTTTTACTGAATAAAAGACAAAGAACTTAGAATGAAATATTTGCCTTTTATTCATTTCGGTTACTCTAAAATATGTCAATTACAGGATCAAACACTGTCTTTCTCAGGAAGAAGAAAAGATGCCTATATGGAATAAAAAGCTTCTATTCAGAACTAGAGGCCTGGTGCACAAAATTTGTGCATGAGGGGTTGGGGTGGATCCCGCAACTGTCCTGCACCTTCTCCAATCGGGGACCTCTTGAAGGATGTCCGACTACTTTTCTCTATCTGGGACCGCGGATTCACCTGTCTGCCTGCTGCCTGATCACCCCTAACCACCTCTGCCTGCCTGCCTGATGACCCCTAACTGCTCCCCTGCTGGCCTGATTCCCCTAACCACCTCTGCCTCGCCCAGCACCTGGGACCCAGGATTCCCTCCTCCAGTCAATCGCAGGTATCCAGGACCCAGACTTCCCTCCTTCTGGCCAGCCACAGGCACCCAGGACCTAGGCCAGCTTCACTTGGGTCGGCTGCAGCCACAGGGGACCACGGGCAGGCGGCTTGTCCCTCTCCCGGGCAGCAGCCTGGCTGGTCTCCATTCTTCTCTTGTGAGCTCATCTGTGCCTGGCTGGTCCCCATCCCTCTTTCCCCATTGTTGAGTCTGAGCAGTTATGGTGCGATGGTGTGAGGACATGAGGGCATGATGACCATTTGCATATTAACTCTTTATTATATAGGATAAGCATTGGCAAATGAAGATAGGTAGTTGTCTCAAAAATGAAGGGTCACAGAGTACTCAGAAAGGGATTAGAAATAATTATAAAAATTTTTGCTACAGATTAAAATGACTAGAAACTACAATCATTGGCTATAAAATAGAGGATGCATAATCTCACTAGTAAAACTAAAAAGTGAAAATCTTGAGATGACTGGCTTGCTCAGGTGGCAGGAAATCAACAGCCTTCAAGTGCTGCTTTGACATCCTCATTGTAAATGACTAGATTACTGTTAACAGAGATCAAACTCAGAATTTGCATGCTAAGTATGGTACCTCTGTAGCTGCTACTGTTTCAAGCGATATGATTAAGTCCTTATAATTCCACCAGTTAGGACTTTCAGTGAGGGGAGTAACAGCATTATAAAAAACTTCACGGGCCCTGGCCAGTGTGGCTCTGTTAGCTGGGCATCATCTCATGCACCGAACAGTTACTAGTTCAATTCCCAGTCAGGGAACATGCCTGAGTTGTGGGCTTGATCTCCGGTAGAGGATGTGCAGGAGGCAGCTGATAGATGTTTTGCTCTCACATGGATGTTTCTCTTTCTATATCCCTCTCTCTTCTTCTTTTTCTAAAAATCAATTTTAAAATCTTAAAAACAACATTCACTGGGAGGGCATCTGACTTTTCAGTTTGGCAAGTCTCATGAGACATTGGTCTCTCCACTGCCTTCTGGCACCCAAGTGCTCAGGATCATCTGGGACTTCCACACACATGGCCTGGGAACAAGGAAAGAAGAGAAAAGACAGCAAGAAGAAAAAAAAAGAATGGAACTATATCAAACTAAAAAGTTTTTGCATAACAAGAGAAACCATCAATAAAACAAAAAGACAACCTACTATATTCGCCAGTGATACATCTAATAAGGGGTTAATATCCAAAATATATAAAGAACTCATTTAACTTAACATCAAAAAAATAATCGAATTAAAAGATAGACAGAGGACCTGAATAGTCATTTCTCCAGAGAAAACATACAGATGACCAACAGACATATGAAAAGCTACTCAACATCACTAATCATCAGTGAAATGCAAATTAAAACCACACCTGTCAGAATGGCTATCATTAATAAATCAACAAACATGTGTTGGCAAGGACGTGTAGAAAAAGGAACCCTTATGCACCATTGGTGGGACTGCAAATTGGTGCAGTTGCTATGAAAATCAGTACAGAGGTTCATCAAAAAATTGAAAATGGAACTACCATATGACCCCGTAATTCCACTTCTGGGTATTTATCTGGAGAAATCCAAACACTAATTAAAAAATACATTCTTATGTTCATTGAAGTATTATTAAAATAGTCAAGTATGGAAGCAACCTAAGTGCCCATCAATAGACAAATGGAGAAAGAAGAGATGGTACATACATATACAATAGAATACTACTTGACCATGAAAAAGAATGAAATCTTACCATTTGAGACAATGTGGATGGGTCTAGAGGTTATTATGCTAAGTGAAATAAATCAGACAGAGAAAGACAAATACCATATGATTTCAATTACTAGTACAGATGGAATTTAAAAAACAAACCTCAAACTCACAGATACAGAGAACAAACTAATGGTTGCCAGATGGTAGGGGGACTTGGGAGGATGGGTGAAAATCATTAAGGGATAAGAAATTCATGCCTGGCCCTAACCGGTTTGGCTCAGTGGACAGAACATTGTACCTGTGGACTCAAGGGTCGCAGGTTCTATTCTAGTCAAGGGCATGTACCTTGGTTGCGGGCACATCCCCAGTAGGGAGTGTGCAGGAGGCAGTTGATTGATGTTTCTCTCTCATCAATGTTTCTAACTCTCTCTCCCTCTCCCTTTCCCTTCCTCTCTGTAAAAAAACTGTGTGTGTGTGTGTGTGTGTGTGTGTGTGTGTGTGTGTGTGTATATATATATATGAAGTTCATGCCTGGCCCAGCTGGCATGGCTCAGTGGTTAAGAGTTCACCTATGAACCAAGAGGTCACAGTTTGATTCCCTGTCAGGGCACATACTCAGGTTATGGGCTCAATCCCCAATGTGGG